>JASANA010011632.1:0-20458 GCA_030248095.1 Ptycholaimellus sp. GST1_10
CCCAATAATAGTCCCAAGCCGCCACCCAGGCGGACCTTCATGCAAAATTTCAGCCAATTCCATTGAAAAACCAGCGATTTGTGATTTTTGGTACTTTGAAACATCAAAAATTCAGGTTTTGGGTGAAAAACGCAAAATTACGCCAAGCGGCCAAAATGGCCTGGAGATACCACCCAGGCGGACCTTCATGCAAAAAATCAGCCAATTTGGTTGAAAAACCACGGAGGCCCGCCCCCCGGAGGCACATATATCTTATTACAAGAGTAAAATGCTACAGCATGAGCAGCTTATGAATTGCCAATCATCAAAAATAACTAGACAAGATGTGACAAAATGATGATAAATTTAGTTTTAAATTATAAACCATTTTGAGTTAAAAGTTTAATAGGTTCATCTACAAAATCCACTGATCATTCATAAGCAGGCGGCAATTTATGGCAGGAAACCAGTCACCTAGATTATTGCAGTTTTTGTTTTTCTTCAATTATTTGCTTAAATGAGAATTTATTTGTGAACTTTATTTTAAAGCCTTTTACAAAATGAAAACAGGTCAAAGGTAAACCATGATTCAGATCAGATAAAAATAAAAAAAATTGATCATATTGCAAATGCCAGCAAAATTTAACTTTACCGTAGCTAATTTCGATTTAATTTCAGTTTGTTTGGTTTATTTTTTTACGCCTTATTTTGTAAATTTATAATTTCATCATGACTAAAAATTCAGAAAATTTCTTCGATTTAGATTAAAAGCATCTAATTCATTTTAATATTTTTCTTTCATTATTTATATTTTCTTTTTTATCTTTCACTAATTTTGTCCTCTTTGTGCCAAAATTGCCGCCTGCTTATGAATGATCAGTGGATTTTGTAGATGAACCTATTAAACTTTTAACTCAAAATGGTTTATAATTTAAAACTAAATTTATCATCATTTTGTCACATCTTGTCTAGTTCTTTTTGATGATTGGCAATTCATAAGCTGCTCATGCTGTAGCATTTTACTCTTGTAATAAGATATATGTGCCTCCGGGGGCGGGCCTCCGTGGTTTTTCAACCAAATTGGCTGATTTTTTGCATGAAGGTCCGCCTGGGTGGTATCTCCAGGCCATTTTGGCCGCTTGGCGTAATTTTGCGTTTTTCACCCAAAACCTGAATTTTTGATGTTTCAAAGTACCAAAAATCACAAATCGCTGGTTTTTCAATGGAATTGGCTGAAATTTTGCATGAAGGTCCGCCTGGGTGGCGGCTTGGGACTATTATTGGGGTTTTGCAAAATTTTCGTGTTTTTTCCCACAACTTAGTATTTTGATGTTTCAAATTAGAAAAATTCAAAACTCCCTAGTTTTTAAACGAAATCGGCTGAAATTTTGCATGAAGGTCCTACTAGGTGGTGGCTTTAAACCATTATTTGGGCTTTGCGAAATTTTTGGGTTTTTCCCTAAAACTTAGAATTTTGATGTTTCAAATTTGAAAAAATCATAAATCTTGGGTTATCAACTAAATTTACTGAAATTTGCTCATGTAGATTGACAATATTGCTTGGAACAGAGGCCGCGCATCTTGGCAACAGCCGAGAATACCTTGTGTTTGAATATAGCTGGACTTTCGTTCGTGTGAGACTGTTGAAAAGCGCGTGAACTGCAGATTCGCTGATAACCTTGACGATTCTGATAACGGTGGTAGCTTTGCTATTGTTCACTGGCTACTGGATGCACCAGAAGAGAAGGGTGGAAGCTGTACAAAGCTCCGCAGTGCACAGCACGGCCAACTGGTCAAACCCTTTGCCGCCTCCTTCCGCTTTTCTATCAACTGGATTCAGGCGTCCTGTGGCCAGCTTGCGGCCGGTGGAACAGCCGAGAAACGGACGGAGCATCAGCCTTGTTTCCACTTTATTGGGCTGGCGCGAGGGAGCAAAGCGAACCGTCAGCGCCCAGCCCCTCTTTTCGACCCAGGTGTATGTTTTGAGGGTTATTGCTAGATCTTAAATTTGATAAGGCTGCTGCTCGTCATAGAAGGCTCCAATCGCTCTAATTTTTTCACCATTGGAAAGAGCAACATCGAGTTGACTATAGTTTATCTTTTGAGTTTTTCGGAAAACGTTTGATTTTAGGGTGAAAAATGCAAAAAACCATTTGTCCGAACTCCTCCTCCTTCTCCTTCTTCTCCTCCGCATCTATTCAATGGACGATAGTAGGTATTCAATTCTTCCCCCCGCCCCCTGCCCCGGTCACTGGGCTTCATCATCTAGTCAGTTATTGATAAATCTGAAGTTGGGCTAAGGTGGCATATGCCTCAGTGGTGTAGTGGTGAATGCGATTGGTCAGATGAGTGAACCTGGCAGGTTCGAATCCATCTCAAGTATTTTTTTATTATTTTTGTCTGTTTAAAATTGAGAAAACAACTGGTATCATCGGAAGGCCTAATGTAAAGCTCTTTTTCCCAATAATCGACACTCCTAAACATAATCTAAAAAAATTTCTCAAAAATTTTCATGTTTGCCAATATATTCGCATTGAATTTCCGATTTGAAAATTTTTTTGTAAAGTTTTTTTTTTATTTATTTATCCAATAAAATATTAATTAGTTAAATATGTAACCAACATTATAAAATATGTGTTTATAAATTTTATACTATATTAAAAGTGGATATATTAAAAGTGGAAGAAATATCTGGTACCATTGGCAAGCCAAAAGTGGGTCTCTTTTCTCCAAAATTTGCAATTGACTCGAGTAAAAAGTAAAGGAAATACATTTTATACTAGTGGAATCTGCTGCGTCATCTGCATTTTGTTTTTGGGCGCGCATGGAAAGAGACACTGAACTGCGCGCCAAAAACAAAATGCAACTGTCCAAGCAGCAGATTCCACTAGTATAAAATGTATTTCCTTTACTTTTTACTCGAGTCAATTGCAAATTTTGGAGAAAAGAGACCCACTTTTGGCTTGCCAATGGTACCAGATATTTATTTGTCTCCAGCCCTTTCGAACTAGGTTTTTAAAATTTCAATTTTACGCTACATCCTTTCAATCGCTTCTGATGTCGATATTATTGTTCAATTGCGTTTTGACGATCACTTCTGTCGTCCGGGCAATGTCAAAAATGAATCAATCTATAATAGAATCATCAATGAGAGAACCATAAATAGAGCATAAAAAGACTTTTCAAAGCCATCCGGTTCAAATGCGCGGTCAAAAGTGCCTTTCGCGCGGACGGTATTTGACAAGAGGCCAGGCCACCAAAGGCTTCATTCACTCTTTCTGGTCTTCACTTAGCAAGCAGGAAGTTTTCTTACAGCGCAAATCCAGCCCCGATAGAAGGCTGGGATGGAGGAGGAGCCTTTCTTGGCCGCCTTGGACGGGGCCCAGGCTGCCTCCGCCGTGGAACAGGAGCCACAGGAGGAGCAGGCCGATGGAAACCTTTTCGCTCGCCTCTCTGCCGACTCACCTCCACCTTCTTCTCCCATCCCGCAGTCTTCCAACACTGCGCCTGAGTGCCTGGAGCAGGGGGCAGTGGAAGAAGAGAGGACGGCGGAGGAGCAAGAGCTGCCCTCACTACTTCCCGGCTCGCCTGGAGCTGAAGGAGAGGAAGAGACGGCGCAAAAGGGTGAAGAGGAACGGATGGAAGAGGAGAAGGAGGAGGAACTGGAGGACGACGCGAAGAGTGAAGACAAGGAAGCGGAAAAGACGCAGCCAGCCTTGGAAACCTCAGCAGACTCTTCACCGCCGGCGCCAGCAGTGGAAAATGAAGGCTGCGAATCCGTGCAGGAAAGACAAGAAGAAGCAAGCGAGCAGGCAGGAGGGGAGCGTGGCGAAGTTGAACACTCAAGGCCAGGGCTCAATGAAGAAGAATGCAGGCCTGGCGAGGTAGTGGAGGTGGAGGAAGTGGAGGATGAGGAGGTGGCGGAGGACGACACAGGCTCCACCGGCTTCGAAGTGGAGACTGAGGAGGGGAGTTTGCCTGCCGAGGAACATAGCCCAAAAGAGCTGCTCTCAAACCCGGCAGCAGAAGAGCCCGCCCATCCTACAACCTCTCCTACTCACCAGGATGGAAAAGAAGCGAAAGAAGGCCAACATGAAGCTACCACCGAAGAAGGTCAAGACGAAGCTACCCCCGAAGAAGGCCAAGACGAAGCTCCGACTGAAGAACCCAGTGCAGAACCCGTCCCAGAAATGTCATCGGACAAAAGGTGAATCGAAATAAGTTTCATCAATGCATGCAATTGAACAATATGAATCAAAGCATTGGCAGGGATGAGAAGACTGAGAGCCGTTCAACTGGGGCGGAGGGAGTGGAAAAAGAGACTTCCAACAGTCCCGAGATCATCATCGAGTCTGCACGGCCTGGTAACCTCACTGATACCTTTGTTCAATGAGAAAAACATTACTGAGTGCAGGTTTGAGCGTGGTGAGAAGGTCATTGGCAAGTAAGCCTCAAGCAGTCTCTCCCTCCACCCAGCTTCAGCCAATCACTCATCGTATAGAACAACGCTCTAGGTTCCTCTTTGCTCAGTCTCAGCCTTTCCTCGCCTTTGCTTCTGCTGAATCAGTTTTGTGCTAGACGTTTACACCGAAAATCAAGCTTTTCAAAATTAGCAAATTGATTGTAACCGTCAATGGTTTTGAAAGCCGTTACCAACGTATGTAGGGGGGCACAAAGAAATGGGTAATGAATGTTTCACTGAACGCATTACAGTTTTTTTCTAAACTGAAGATGCCAATCCACCGTCATCTTTAGATATCTTATCAGTGATAGTAAAGGAACGTATTGACAGGTCAAGACCAGATTGGGATGCATTTCTGCGCGAATCAGACCCAGCCCATCGCATCTCTTTTACACCTCCACCTCTGGAGCTAGAAATCGGTCATACTATCCTTCTTATTTTTCCATTTTCCTCATTTTTTCATTGCAGATTTCATCCCGGCCGGTGGCTTCAAGTGTCCCTACTGCGGCAACGCATATCCAATGAAGAGCCGGAGCGCAGGTTTACCACTTCATTGACATTTGCAGTAGCAAAAAAGCATTTTCACTAGCAGGTTCATTTAGCAAAAAAAACATTTTCAGTCCTAAAACACCATAAAAGCTAAGCATAATGGAAGACAAAAGAATGTGTGGATTGTGAGGGTGTATCCGATCAGCAGCCACTGCAACCTCTGCCGACTGGAGCTCCACTTCTTCAACCGATGCCGTTTCCTGGAGCATGAGCAAAAGCACGGGCGCCCATGCCTTCATTCCGTCCGTATCGGCACCTACACCCCCGCCCAGATGGAGTCTGCTCTCAATGCCGGGCTCAACTCACCGCCCTTCCTTCGTTTCAACGATCTTGAGGCACTCCGCTCCTTTCCCTCACCTTTCATACACCCTTTTCATAACCGCTGCAAACGAGGACGAAGCTGTATACCATGAGCCTCGGCGAAATATAGTTCTTGTTGGTTCATCCTCAAGTATTGTCATTGTGCTTTGAAGGCCCTTTGGGAGTACGAATCGGGGAGAAAGGCGAGCATTTTTGAGCTGGAGCAATCGGAAACTCCCTCCATCACTCACGCCATCCAACCTAGGCCCAGTCTAGCCCTTGACAGAACTGCCCCTGTCTTGTCCTCGAACAAGGTGGCTCACTGCAAAGATGGTACAGACTAAGAGATGACTGTTTGCAGTGCAGCGAATGCCTAGAGGAGCTCAGCGGAAGGAACCAGATGCAGCGGCATTTCATCTACAGTTTGCCGGCCAACCAGAAGCAGTACATCTGTCAGGAGACCGGCCATTGGAGCTATGGTTTGGCCCCCTGGATGGTCCTCCAGGAGGACCATCATCGTGGTCCTCGAGGAGGACCATCATCATGGTCCTCCCGGAGGACCACCATCGTGGTCCTCGAGGAGTTTATTTTTATACTACAGCCTGGAATGCTTCTCTTTGGCTGTTATATTAACTGGTACCATCAACAAGCCAAAAGAAAAGCTTTTCTCTGGAAAATCGATCTTTCTCCTGCATGAGCACTCTGCCCTCCCACCCCAGAGGCTGTAGGACTCGCACTGGACGAAGTCTTCAGCCTCAAGGCTCAGCTGGTTGTGACTTGTGCGACAGTTGAGCTTTCAGTCTCTGCATCAATAGAACACCTTAGAACACCTTAGATCAATAATTTGTCAGCCTGGATGTGGCCCCCCTCAAGTCTGTGGCAAGTCTGTGGTTTCTCAACCAATTTCAAAAGTAAGCACAGATTTAGAATCAACATATAAGACTTGTGAACAAAAAAATCAAGTCTTCTGTGCAATTCTCAAGACTTCAGGTATTACAGAGCAAAAACCGGCTGACTCCTAGAACCCCCCCCCCCCGAAGAATAACACCCCCCCCAGAAGATATACACCCCCCCCGAAGATATACACCCCCCCCCCCCCGAAGATATACACCCCCCCCCCCGAAAGGGTACTATATTGAAAAAAATTTTTATTGCCTTAACATACTTCTCTGTACATATCTCGAAATTTAAACTCACGGAATTTTCATGTAGATGATTAAATACCTACTTTTTACTCCTAAGCAACTAGTAGGTACTGCCACAGTATGGACCATGGCTCCTAAGCAACTATGGGTGGTACTGCCACAGTATACGCGCATTTTGACTAAGCCTAAGGGGTTGCCGTAAACAGTATCCTAGTACTACTCCTGGTAGTAGGCAGACTAACTAGTAAAAAGTAGGTATATAGTTGTTTATATAAAAATTCCGTGAGTTTAAATTTCAAGATATGTAAAGAGAAGTATGTTAAGGCAATAAATAAATTTTCAATATAGTACCCTTCGGGGGGGGGGTGTATATCTTCGGGGGGGGGTGTATATGTATAGTACCCTTCGGGGGGGGTGTATATCTTCGGGGGGGGGTTCTAGGAGCCAGCCCAAAAACCGTATATAGCAATTTTCCAACTTTCTACCCAGAAAAGTAATGTTTCAAATGCTTCGGGACCAGTTCCACCCCTCCAGATATTCTTAAAATTTTAATAGCTTAGAAAAATCGACAGTAGGTGGTAGGTGAAAGAAAAAATGGGTGGTTTTCACCATGTATGAAGAACCAGGTTGCATAACATCATTTATAATCTTCTTGTTCCATGTTTTCACCTACCCAACATTCAGGACAAGGTTGACCACAAATGACCACAAAAGGGACCAAAATGACCACAAACTTCCCACTAGTCATTGAGGGCCCAGGTGAAATGCTAGGTGAAAAGTATGGATAGGAATACTTTCTGAGTTTACCCTTCTCTTACCTTCATATAACTATTTATACACCATTCCAGCAATAGTTAAGAGTACACCAAAGCCCACAGCAAGAAAATACAGGAATTTTTCTATACCACGGAAAAATAAGAAAATTTTAATTGGGTAGGTTAAAAGGTGGAATGCAATGAAATCGTTCGGAGGCGGGCAGTAGGTGGAATGCAATCCAATGATTGAGTTGGCTGATGGGAGGTGGGGCCAATGTAAGGCCAATGATATCCCAAAACTTCCACTTACCCCACATTGAGTGAGTTTAGAGAAGAACTGATTTTCATGGTGCATGTACCAGTCCATCGTTGGCAAATAAAAAAGCATTAATGGCAAGCTCGGTAGAGTAGGAAGTGGCGATGGAGGAGAATGGCCCTATTCCTGAAGCTCCATTGCCAACTGCTGCTGTGGATGAGCAGATGGGCCAACAGGCATGGGCAGCAGAAACGTCAAGTTGATCTCCTGCAGCTTGGGTTGCCAATCAATGACTGCACTGGGCCTGCTCAAGAAGAAGCGCTGAAGTCCTTGCTGCCTGCGTATGGTTGTCATCAAGCAGATTTGTCTGTGATCAGTGCTTTGCAATTGAGATTGGCTATTGGTTACCATACTTCCTCATTTTGCCAATTAGTCTTTTCAATTGTTATAAAGGGACATTAGATTCAATATAACAGCCAAAGAGAAGTATTCCAGGCTGTAGTATAAAAATAAACTCCTCGAGGACCACGATGGTGGTCCTCCAGGAGGACCATGATGATGGTCCTCCTGGAGGACCATGATGGTGGTCTCCTGGAGGACCATTCAGGGAGCCAAACCATTCCTAGGCCATTGCCAAGGTTTCATATAATGCCTATCTGTCCATAGAACAATTGTTCCTTCCAAGTCTTTCTCTCTTGAATAATTGGAATGAAACATGAGCCAAAGGAGTAGAAGTAAATTGCAGCAGTGTACTTCTCCCCATGCAGCTTCGCAGCGCACAAGCGACAGCACGCAGGGGCTGGTGGACAGGCGCCTTTCGTCTGTCCCGAGTGCGGCGTCCTCCTCACCTCAGCCGAGGAATTCCGGACCCACCAGCTCCGCCACTGCTTCAAGCCCCTCGTTGCCCGCTTTGCCTTTGCCCTTCTGGCCCTCCCTACACGGCTGCTCTGGCCTTGGCAGATCCTCAAGGCCTACCGCTGCGGCAAGTGCGGGAGCTTCTACTCCAGCAGTACCACACTCCTCCTCCACGCCGCCTCCGCCCATGCTCTCCTCCTCTCCGCCTGTCCCACCTGCCCTGCCACTTTCAAAAGTTTATTGGACCCGTTTTTCAAGGCTTTTTTTACCAGCAAACATTTACACAGGCCTAGTTTTGAGATTAGCCTCAAATTGTTCAAATTGGCGACATTCGTGATGATTGACTGACAATAAAAAAGTATTAAAATTTTTCAGCGGATGAGGAGTGGGGAGAGCACCGAATTGGGTGCTCCAGCACTGCTGGTGGAAGAGCGGAGAAAGTACTGCAGTGTCCCTTCTGTGATCAGCAGGCCAAGCACAAGGAAGCTTTGCTGGAGCACATGCGAGCTCATATCGCCTCCCATCTAAAGCCTTTTCGGGTTCATCTATATCTCTCTACTGACGCACATTCATTGGTATGAAGAAAGAGGTGAGTTTGAAGGTGCTGCGGTGCCCAGTGTGCGGGCGACTGATGGAGAACAAGGCAGGCCTGCTCTCCCATTTATCTCGCAGTCACGCTCTCAACTTGCGCCCAGACGAGATGGCCGAGGTCCCCTTCGACATCGAAGCCGCTTCCTCCTATCAACCTCTACCCTCTACTGCCCAAGCATTCACTAGGTCCTTTTTCATCTCCTTACGACACGGTTTTTGGTAGGAACACGAATCCTACAAGAGGGGCCGGACCTAAATTTTTTGACCCTCCTTTTTTATGACAGATTCTGAATCTACATACGTTTTTATGTAACTCCACCAATTTTGGGCGAAAAATATGCAGAAATGGGCTCGTAACAGCCCCAAATGTGAAAGGAGGTCGAAAAATTGCCAAAATTCGAGTTTCAGCGAGTTTAAGTAACAAAACTGGCAAATTATCAGTAATTTTCACTCAAACTACAAGCACTATGGGTATCAATCGAAAGCTGACAATCTCCGCGACCTGTCTGTGCCCTATATTTACCTTAAAGTTGTGCCTAAATTGAAAACTGCTTCAGTAACGAGCCAATCACCAAAATTTCAATTTTTAATTTTTTGCCAAAAATTGTATTTTTCATGTTTTCAACTTGCGTATTCGCCAAAATGACTATCATTTTTGCATTTCTCGTAAAATTTTGGTCAAGAAAATGCTGAGAAATGTTGCAAAAAGGGGTGAGCCAAATGAACTACAAGCTCTTTTCTATGCCCCAGTTCAGGATGGCCCTATGTTATAACATAGGGCACTTTGGCGAAACTGAAATTTTTGCACTAAAAAACTTCCTGCTCTACTGGACATGAATATTTGTCAAATTCCTTTTGTATGCTTGTTTGAAAAAACCTTACGCAAGTATCTATCAAGAAAAAAACATGGATTTCAGGTATTTTTTTTGAAAATGGGGCCAAAGACTGGGGACAGGTCCCACATTAGCCCTATGCTATAACATGGGTCAAAAATGACCAAAAAAATTTTGGTCTTGAATTTCGATTCCAATGGTCTAAATCGATTCACCAGCCTCAAATACGGGGAACGGAAAACTGGTCCCTGGAAAACTGGTCCTAGGAAAACTGGTCCCAGAAATTTGGTCCCTAGGAAAACTGGTCATCAGGAAAAGTGGTCCCTAGGAAAACTGGTCATTAGGAAAACTGGTCCCATTACAGTTCCTATTTGGCGCATGATGTTATTAACATGTTTTTATCATTTTCCCTCATACTGGTATTATTTTTTCTTTAATATGAATTTATTTTAAAGCCAGATTTGAAAATCTTGGTGGTGGGTCTGTACAATCATGACAATGTTTGGACAATTTGTGTAACTGTTACCAGGTTATATTTGTCTTTATTAGTTTTTTATTGTATACACAAACCAAGGACCACATTAATTCCAGCTCTGAAATCATAGTTATCCCAACTGAAGATTAGCTCTATCCTTTGAGATTCTGCTAGTCTTCAGTTGCGGACCTCTGGCACAAAGCATCACTTGTCTTCTGCTCCTGCGAATCTAGCCATTTCATTTACAATTGTTTTGTTTTTCGCATATCCCTGTTTGAAATGCCCTTCATTTTGCCAAATTTTGATTTGATAAATGTCTAACTTGATAAAACATATTAGTAACATCATGTGACAAACATGAACAGAAATGGGACCAGTTTTCCTAATGACCAGTTTTCCTAGGGACCACTTTTCCTGATGACCAGTTTTCCTAGGGACCAGTTTTCCTAGGGACCAGTTTTCTGGGACCAGTTTTCCTAGGACCAGTTTTCCAGGGACCAGTTTTCCTAGCGCCTCAAATACACCAGAAAATGTCATTTTTATGTTCAATTTTGATGTATTTTGTAAATTGACTTTTTGGGGTTTTTAGACAACTTCAACCTCACACTATGGGAAAAATCGAAAATTTCAATTTACAAAATACATCAAAATTGAACATAAAAATGACATTTTCTGGTGTATTTTGACCTCCTTTCACATTTGGGGCTGTTACGAGCCCATTTCTGCATATTTTTTGCCCAAAATTGGTGGAGTTACATAAAAACGTATGTAGATTCAGAATCTGTCATAAAAAAGGAGGGTCAAAAAATTTAGGTCCGGCCGATTCTAACTGCTCTCAGAAAACGCCTCTTACAACCTTTAATTACTTAGGTACTCTGTGAGCTTATTTGGGAATGACAATATGATCTTGCAGGCCAAACAGTCGAAAAAGAAGCCATTTCGGGAATGCTGGGAATGACGCTTGATTCTCTTGCATAATTTATTGATTAGATCAAATCCCAATTGTTTGACCGCGGAGCGGCCCGAAGGCTGCTCCGCGGTCTATAGAGGTTACTCAATTTTTGTCCTCATATATATATATATATATGTATATATATATCTGGAAATGCTGGCCCCGGCCGAATTCTCAACGGATCTTGACAAACTTTTTTTTTCCTGAAAGGTAATCATATTTTAGGAAGATCTGGAGGGGTAGACCCAGTTTTTGAGCATTTGAAACATTACTTTTTTGGGTAGAAATGTTGAAAATTTGGGTATGCTGTAAAATGCTCAATTCTCAACGGATCTTGACAAACTTTTTTTTTCCTGAAAGGTATTTAAATTTTAGGAAGATCTGGAGGTGTGCAACAAGTCCCGGAGCATTTGAAACATTACTTTTTTGGGTAGAAAGTTTGAAAATGGGGTATGTTGAGAAATGGCGAAATCTCAACGGATTTGGACAAACTTTTTTTTTGTTGAAAGGTAATAACATTTTAGAACGATCAAGAGGGGTGGAACCGGTCCTGGATCAATTGAAACATTACTTTTTTGGGTAGAAAAGTTGAAAAATGGGGTATGTTGAGAAATGGTGAATTCTCAACGGATTTGGACAAACTTTTTTTGCTGAAAGGTCATAAAATTTGAGGAAGATCTGGAGGGGTGGAACTGGTCCAGGAGCATTTGAAACGTTACTTTTCTGGGTAGAAAATTGGAAAATTGCAATATACTGCTTTTGTGCTGTAGTACCTGAAGTCTTGAGAATTGCTTAGAAGACTTGATTTTTTTGTTTACAAGTCTTATATTTTGATTCTAAACCTGTGCTTACTTTTGAAATTGGTTGAGAAACCACAGACTTGCTTTTTTGATTGACAAAATTTCATATATAGGATGCGCTCCGCGGTCACCTATTGCGCTTTGCGCCATATACTTGTTTTTCATGTATAGTTTTGCCTACTGTATTGTTATGCTTTCGGACTGTTCTGTAGGCGTTTACTTTTTGCTAAAAATTTTATCCGTATTTTGAAGCAAGCTTCGAAGTGTTTGAAGATAAGAATGCACGAAAAATTTGTTTCAGCAGAAAAAAGGTATCATTTTTTTCTGTTCTTTAAGCCGCAAAGCTTGACTATTCTAATGATAGCAAAACGGAATTTTCTTTGCATTGCAGTTAAAACCCTTCAAGTATGTATCCAAAGCATTATCTTTTTAAAAAGGCCAGTTTAGCATTTTCCAATGGCCGAAGCTTGTAGGAACTACGGATGCTATCTACTAAGCTAAGGTTTCCCCTAGTCTCACAGGCCTTAGAAGGCACAGCCACCGCATGAAAGCGGGCAAAGGCTGTACATGACAGACTGGTTGGCTTCGCAATAGTCCCTGACAAACAGCGCCCTCTTCTACTCCTGCAGATGGAAATGAGAGGGGGGAAACTGGAGCAGAGGAAGGCGGATGCTCTTGGCAGTGTTGCCGTTTTTTTATGCCATAATGTGTACATTACAGAATCTTATAGAATCCATATAATGTATAGTATTGTATAATTGGCCGATTCTAATGTGAATGTATGTATAATTTTTGAGGGGCCAAGATATGCCATAGTTATGCCATAACTGGGCCTGTTATGGCATAACTTGGCTTGATATGGGATAGTTATGGGATGTCTATGCTCCAGTTTGCATTGTGGGATTTTGCCATGCAACCAATGCATAGATTGCAGAGGTTCAGCAAAGGCTTCAGCTTCTCTGTGCTGTTCGCCATGCAACCAATGCATAGATTGCAGAGGTGCAGCAAAGGCTCCAGCTTCTCTGTGCTGTTCGCCATGCAACCAATGCATAGATTGCAGAGGTGCAGCAAAGGCTCCAGCTTCTCTGTGCTGTTCGCCATGCAACCAATGCATAGATTGCAGAGGTGCAGCAAAGGCTCCAGCTTCTCTGTGCTGTTCGCCATGCAACCAATGCATAGATTGCAGAGGTGCAGCAAAGGCTCCAGCTTCTCTGTGCTGTTGGCGTTATGCCGAAATGGCGTTACGCCGATTCGGCGTTACGCCGATTTGGCGTTACGCCGATTTGGCGTTACGCCGATTCGGCGTTACGCCATTTCGGCGTTACGCCGTTTAGGCGTTACGCCATTTCGGCGTTACGCCGCATAGATTGTAGAGGTGCAGCAAAGGCTTCAGCTTCTCTGTGCTGTTCGCCATGCAACCAATGCATAGATTGCAAAGGTGCAGCAAAGGCTCCAGCTTCTCTGTGCTGTTCGCCATGCAACCAATGCATAGATTGCAGAGGTGCAGCAAAGGCTCCAGCTTCTCTGTGCTGTTCGCCATGCAACCAATGCATAGATTGCAGAGGTGCAGCAAAGGCTCCAGCTTCTCTGTGCTGTTCGCCATGCAACCAATGCATAGATTGCAGAGGTGCAGCAAAGGCTCCAGCTTCTCTGTGCTGTTGGCGTTATGCCGAAATGGCGTTACGCCGATTCGGCGTTACGCCGATTTGGCGTTACGCCGATTTGGCGTTACGCCGATTCGGCGTTACGCCATTTCGGCGTTACGCCGTTTAGGCGTTACGCCATTTCGGCGTTACGCCGCATAGATTGTAGAGGTGCAGCAAAGGCTTCAGCTTCTCTGTGCTGTTCGCCATGCAACCAATGCATAGATTGCAAAGGTGCAGCAAAGGCTCCAGCTTCTCTGTGCTGTTCGCCATGCAACCAATGCATAGATTGCAGAGGTGCAGCAAAGGCTCCAGCTTCTCTGTGCTGTTCGCCATGCAACCAATGCATAGATTGCAGAGGTGCAGCAAAGGCTCCAGCTTCTCTGTGCTGTTCGCCATGCAACCAATGCATAGATTGCAGAGGTGCAGCAAAGGCTCCAGCTTCTCTGTGCTGTTGGCGTTATGCCGAAATGGCGTTACGCCGATTCGGCGTTACGCCGATTTGGCGTTACGCCGATTTGGCGTTACGCCGATTCGGCGTTACGCCATTTCGGCGTTACGCCGTTTAGGCGTTACGCCATTTCGGCGTTACGCCGCATAGATTGTAGAGGTGCAGCAAAGGCTTCAGCTTCTCTGTGCTGTTCGCCATGCAACCAATGCATAGATTGCAAAGGTGCAGCAAAGGCTCCAGCTTCTCTGTGCTGTTCGCCATGCAACCAATGCATAGATTGCAGAGGTGCAGCAAAGGCTCCAGCTTCTCTGTGCTGTTCGCCATGCAACCAATGCATAGATTGCAGAGGTGCAGCAAAGGCTCCAGCTTCTCTGTGCTGTTCGCCATGCAACCAATGCATAGATTGCAGAGGTGCAGCAAAGGCTCCAGCTTCTCTGTGCTGTTGGCGTTATGCCGAAATGGCGTTACGCCGATTCGGCGTTACGCCGATTTGGCGTTACGCCGATTTGGCGTTACGCCGATTCGGCGTTACGCCATTTCGGCGTTACGCCGTTTAGGCGTTACGCCACTTCTGGCTTACTCCGCATAGATTGTAGAGGTGCAGCAAAGGCTTCAGCTTCTCTGTGCTGTTCGCCATGCAACCAATGCATAGATTGCAAAGGTGCAGCAAAGGCTCCAGCTTCTCTGTGCTGTTCGCCATGCAACCAATGCATAGATTGCAGAGGTGCAGCAAAGGCTCCAGCTTCTCTGTGCTGTTCGCCATGCAACCAATGCATAGATTGCAGAGGTGCAGCAAAGGCTCCAGCTTCTCTGTGCTGTTCGCCATGCAACCAATGCATAGATTGCAGAGGTGCAGCAAAGGCTCCAGCTTCTCTGTGCTGTTCGCCATGCAACCAATGCATAGATTGCAGAGGTGCAGCAAAGGCTCCAGCTTCTCTTCTGTTCGCCATGCAACCAATGCATAGATTGCAGAGGTGCAGCAAAGGCTCCAGCTTCTCTGTGCTGTTGGCGTTATGCCGAAATGGCGTTACGCCGATTCGGCGTTACGCCGATTTGGCGTTACGCCGATTTGGCGTTACGCCGATTCGGCGTTACGCCATTTCGGCGTTACGCCGTTTAGGCGTTACGCCATTTCGGCGTTACGCCGCATAGATTGTAGAGGTGCAGCAAAGGCTTCAGCTTCTCTGTGCTGTTCGCCATGCAACCAATGCATAGATTGCAAAGGTGCAGCAAAGGCTCCAGCTTCTCTGTGCTGTTCGCCATGCAACCAATGCATAGATTGCAGAGGTGCAGCAAAGGCTCCAGCTTCTCTGTGCTGTTCGCCATGCAACCAATGCATAGATTGCAGAGGTGCAGCAAAGGCTCCAGCTTCTCTGTGCTGTTCGCCATGCAACCAATGCATAGATTGCAGAGGTGCAGCAAAGGCTCCAGCTTCTCTGTGCTGTTCGCCATGCAACCAATGCATAGATTGCAGAGGTGCAGCAAAGGCTCCAGCTTCTCTGTGCTGTTCGCCATGCAACCAATGCATAGATTGCAGAGGTGCAGCAAAGGCTCCAGCTTCTCTGTGCTGTTCGCCATGCAACCAATGCATAGATTGCAGAGGTGCAGCAAAGGCTCCAGCTTCTCTGTGCTGTTGGCGTTATGCCGAAATGGCGTTACGCCGATTCGGCGTTACGCCGATTTGGCGTTACGCCGATTTGGCGTTACGCCGATTCGGCGTTACGCCATTTCGGCGTTACGCCGTTTAGGCGTTACGCCATTTTGGCGTTACGCCGCATAGATTGTAGAGGTGCAGCAAAGGCTTCAGCTTCTCTGTGCTGTTCGCCATGCAACCAATGCATAGATTGCAAAGGTGCAGCAAAGGCTCCAGCTTCTCTGTGCTGTTCGCCATGCAACCAATGCATAGATTGCAGAGGTGCAGCAAAGGCTCCAGCTTCTCTGTGCTGTTCGCCATGCAACCAATGCATAGATTGCAGAGGTGCAGCAAAGGCTCCAGCTTCTCTGTGCTGTTCGCCATGCAACCAATGCATAGATTGCAGAGGTGCAGCAAAGGCTCCAGCTTCTCTGTGCTGTTGGCGTTATGCCGAAATGGCGTTACGCCGATTCGGCGTTACGCCGATTTGGCGTTACGCCGATTTGGCGTTACGCCGATTCGGCGTTACGCCATTTCGGCGTTACGCCGTTTAGGCGTTACGCCATTTCGGCGTTACGCCGCATAGATTGTAGAGGTGCAGCAAAGGCTTCAGCTTCTCTGTGCTGTTCGCCATGCAACCAATGCATAGATTGCAAAGGTGCAGCAAAGGCTCCAGCTTCTCTGTGCTGTTCGCCATGCAACCAATGCATAGATTGCAGAGGTGCAGCAAAGGCTCCAGCTTCTCTGTGCTGTTCGCCATGCAACCAATGCATAGATTGCAGAGGTGCAGCAAAGGCTCCAGCTTCTCTGTGCTGTTCGCCATGCAACCAATGCATAGATTGCAGAGGTGCAGCAAAGGCTCCAGCTTCTCTGTGCTGTTCGCCATGCAACCAATGCATAGATTGCAGAGGTGCAGCAAAGGCTCCAGCTTCTCTGTGCTGTTGGCGTTATGCCGAAATGGCGTTACGCCGATTCGGCGTTACGCCGATTTGGCGTTACGCCGATTTGGCGTTACGCCGATTCGGCGTTACGCCATTTCGGCGTTACGCCGTTTAGGCGTTACGCCATTTCGGCGTTACGCCGCATAGATTGTAGAGGTGCAGCAAAGGCTTCAGCTTCTCTGTGCTGTTCGCCATGCAACCAATGCATAGATTGCAAAGGTGCAGCAAAGGCTCCAGCTTCTCTGTGCTGTTCGCCATGCAACCAATGCATAGATTGCAGAGGTGCAGCAAAGGCTCCAGCTTACTCTGTGCTGTTCGCCATGCAACCAATGCATAGATTACAGAGGTGCAGCAAAAGCTCCAGCTTCTCTGTGCTGTTCGCCATGCAACCAATGCATAGATTGCAGAGGTGCAGCAAAGGCTCCAGCTTACTCTGTGCTGTTCGCCATGCAACCAATGCATAGATTGCAGAGGTGCAGCAAAGGCTCCAGCTTCTCTGTGCTGTTCGCCATGCAACCAATGCATAGATTGCAGAGGTGCAGCAAAGGCTCCAGCTTCTCTGTGCTGTTCGCCATGCAACCAATGCATAGATTGCAGAGGTGCAGCAAAGGCTCCAGCTTCTCTGTGCTGTTCGCCATGCAACCAATGCATAGATTGCAGAGGTGCAGCAAAGGCTCCAGCTTCTCTGTGCTGTTCGCCATGCAACCAATGCATAGATTGCAGAGGTGCAGCAAAGGCTCCAGCTTCTCTGTGCTGTTCGCCATGCAACCAATGCATAGATTGCAGAGGTGCAGCAAAGGCTCCAGCTTACTCTGTGCTGTTCGCCATGCAACCAATGCATAGATTGCAGAGGTGCAGCAAAGGCTCCAGCTTCTCTGTGCTGTTCGCCATGCAACCAATGCATAGATTGCAGAGGTGCAGCAAAGGCTCCAGCTTCTCTGTGCTGTTCGCCATGCAACCAATGCATAGATTGCAAAGGTGCAGCAAAGGCTCCAGCTTCTCTGTGCTGTTCGCCATGCAACCAATGCATAGATTGCAAAGGTGCAGCAAAGGCTCCAGCTTCTCTGTGCTGTTCGCCATGCAACCAATGCATAGAATGCAGAGGTGCAGCAAAGGCTCCAGCTTACTCTGTGCTGTTCGCCATGCAACCAATGCATAGATTACAGAGGTGCAGCAAAGGCTCCAGCTTCTCTGTGCTGTTCGCCATGCAACCAATGCATAGATTGCAGAGGTGCAGCAAAGGCTCCAGCTTCTCTGTGCTGTTCGCCATGCAACCAATGCATAGATTGCAGAGGTGCAGCAAAGGCTCCAGCTTCTCTGTGCTGTTCGCCATGCAACCAATGCATAGATTGCAGAGGTGCAGCAAAGGCTCCAGCTTCTCTTTGCTGTTCGCCATGCAACCAATGCATAGATTGCAGAGGTGCAGCAAAGGCTCCAGCTTCTCTGTGCTGTTGGCGTTATGCCGAAATGGCGTTACGCCGATTCGGCGTTACGCCGATTTGGCGTTACGCCGATTTGGCGTTACGCCGATTCGGCGTTACGCCATTTCGGCGTTACGCCGTTTAGGCGTTACGCCATTTCGGCGTTACGCCGCATAGATTGTAGAGGTGCAGCAAAGGCTTCAGCTTCTCTGTGCTGTTCGCCATGCAACCAATGCATAGATTGCAAAGGTGCAGCAAAGGCTCCAGCTTCTCTGTGCTGTTCGCCATGCAACCAATGCATAGATTGCAGAGGTGCAGCAAAGGCTCCAGCTTACTCTGTGCTGTTCGCCATGCAACCAATGCATAGATTACAGAGGTGCAGCAAAGGCTCCAGCTTCTCTGTGCTGTTCGCCATGCAACCAATGCATAGATTGCAGAGGTGCAGCAAAGGCTCCAGCTTCTCTGTGCTGTTCGCCATGCAACCAATGCATAGATTGCAGAGGTGCAGCAAAGGCTCCAGCTTCTCTGTGCTGTTGGCGTTATGCCGATTTGGCGTTACGCCGATTCGGCGTTACGCCATTTCGGCGTTACGCCATTTCGGCGTTACGCCGCATAGATTGCAGAGGTGCAGCAAAGGCTTCAGCTTCTCTGTGCTGTTCGCCATGCAACCAATGCATAGATTGCAGAGGTGCAGCAAAGGCTCCAGCTTACTCTGTGCTGTTCACCATGCAACCAATGCATAGATTGCAAAGGTGCAGCAAAGGCTCCAGCTTCTCTGTGCTGTTCGCCATGCAACCAATGCATAGATTGCAGAGGTGCAGCAAAGGCTCCAGCTTACTCTGTGCTGTTCACCATGCAACCAATGCATAGATTGCAAAGGTGCAGCAAAGGCTCCAGCTTCTCTGTGCTGTTCGCCATGCAACCAATGCATAGATTGCAGAGATGCAGCAAAGGCTCCAGCTTCTCTGTGCTGTTCGCTGTTTAGCGTAAAAAAATGGTTATTCTCAATGTATAATAGACAATAATACAATATCCCATATTGTATAACCCATAATATTGTATGTATAACGGGACTTATACCATATTCTAATGTGAATGTATGTATATTTTTTGGGACCCCTGTATTGTAATGTGAATGTATGTATAATTTTTGAAAAAAACGGCAACACTGGCTGCTAAGCCTTTGCCCGGCTCCTACCTCAACCTTGCCGGAGAGGACGTGGTAGAGCAGCACGCTCTTCAGCGCCTCCACCTCTCCGCTGCTAAGCCTTTGCCCGGCTCCTACCTCAACCTTGCCGGAGAGGACGTGGTAGAGCAGCACGCTCTTCAGCGCCTCCACCTCTCCGCTGCTAAGCCTTTGCCCGGCTCCTACCTCAACCTTGCCGGAGAGGACGTGGTAGAGCAGCACGCTCTTCAGCGCCTCCACCTCTCCGCTGCTAAGCCTTTGCCCGGCTCCTACCTCAACCCACAATTCCCTCGTCGTTAAAGCCATTCCCTCACCGCTTCATTGCTCCACTTATGAAAGATTGCAACTAGGAAATGGGAAAAAGAAAAAGGCGTAGAAAACCTTGGCGACGATATCCTTGACGGGTCCAGGCGGGACCTTGGCAAAGGCCGCATCATCTGGTGCAAAGACTGTGAACGGACCTGGGCTTCTGCAATCTGCCGCCTATTCCCCTTTTCCAGACTGAGGGATGGAAACTCACGTAAGCGTCTCCACCAGCCCAGCAGCTTGCACGGCGGCAAGGAGGGTACTAAAGGAATCCTTGTTTGCCACCACAACCTCCACTATGTCTGGAACTCTCAGTCACAGTCTTTACTTTCTCTCATCCTCAGTGGGAGATAGACTCACTCTTCATTCGAGCCATGCTCAGACCGAGCAAAGAGGTGAGAAGTAGCAGCTGCATACTGGTCTGGCTGCAAAATAATGAATTAGCTGTTGCAGTGTTTGTATTTAAATGGAGGATCTACTATGAATTAGAGGGGGGGGGGCTAAAAGGAGGCAGGGGAAGGAAACTGGGTGTTGCTTTGCTTGGCAGAGGGCCCAGGGGTGGAGCCAAGAGGCAACCGGTCTGCCTGACTCACCAACTGAAAGCAGGGCAGTCCCCAGATCTGGGCTTATGCTGCTCAACATTGTCTTGGGCGGGTGCGAGGACAGTTTTTGTGGCCATTTTTGCGCGGCCGAAGGCCGCCTGCCGCGGAGGGCAGGGCAGTCAGAGCTCCGGAGGCCGTAGGGCATGGGTGCAGAGGCCCCGGAGCATAGCCTAGCATGCGAAGCATGCTAGGCGAAGCGTAGGGGCCGTAGCGCCCATGCCCGGAGGCCGGAGGAGCTCTGGCGCCCTGCCCGGAGCGGCGGGCGGCCAAGGCCCGCTTAAGCTGTTACCCCATTTTTCGTCCGTCATTCCGCATATCCAGTA
>JASANA010011633.1:0-48065 GCA_030248095.1 Ptycholaimellus sp. GST1_10
GTGCTCGTTCAGCCGTGTGCTCACATTCTCCCCGAAGCTGCACTCACCCCGCACCAGGAACGATCGGCACACCTCACGACTCTCGCTTCCTCTCACTTCTCTTCCACTTCCACTTCCGCCACCCTTCCAATTTGCTTCTTCCAATCATCATGCGGTAGGAGATGAAGAGAAGAATGGTACCGAAGTGCGCTCTCCCAGGCGGCGGAAGACATAGGAGCGACTGCGGCTGCTGGAGCTGGAGGATCGGGCGGCGGCAGAGTTTGAGGATCGTCGGGGTGATGATCCCCGCTCGCTTCTCCCTCCGCTGCTTCTCCTCATCTCAACATCCCTCCATACTCTCACCCTCTCTCAATGCACGCGCCTCCTCCCTCGCCCTTCCTCACCCTGATCATTCAGGCATTCTCCCACATTCCTCTCTCTACTTTCCATCTTCTTCTGATCCAAGTGAAAATAATCATTGGCAGGTATCGTTTTTGAATGTGGCAGATCCTTTTTATTGCGTGATGGCATGATAATCAAATGGCACTACGTGAATCGACTGATATTGGGGTTTTGATGGTGGTTGTCTTCGTTGACGAGGCCTCCCTTCTTCATTTGCGAGCCCAGCTTGCTCATCATATAACCCTGCAAGCGGAATGAATTGGGACAGTGAAGCTGAGGTTAGGGGTGGTGAGGAGAAACAGTGGTAAGGTGCTTCTCATCTCCAATGAGGGGTACGTCAACGTCGTCGGGGCTGACAGCAAGGCTCTTATCCACGCGACACGTCCCGTCAGAGGAGAAAACGGTGGCGTACTCGTCTCCCTCCGCTGGCTCTGCACCCGCGAACCGAACTGGTCGCACCTCAATCGCTCCTTCCCTTTCCTCTCCTCCTAATCCTCCACTCCCTGCTCATGCAACCTCAATGAGGTGCTTGATCTTCCAGAGAAGGTTGTTTGTGCTAGGAGTGTTGGGAAAAAGCTCCATTTCGCCAAGCATTTCCTGCAAACGGCAATTAGCATACCAAAGGGCTCAAAGTAAGAAGTGGGAAAGAACCTCCCAGTTGGGACCAAAGGCGGCTTCGAGGTTGAGCTGGATGAAGGATTTGGGGTATTTGTTGCGATAGCCGGTTCTGAAGCGATTGACGTGGGGAAGTCGATAGAGCCAGACCAGCCAGAGCTTTGGCCGCTCCTCCGCTGCCAGCTTCTCCGGAAACTCCTCGGGAGCAGCACAGTCTGACAAGTTGAACCTAGAGGATGATGGAGAGTAGGAGATGGAGAGGTTGGGCTACCGCGTTCCCAGTCAAAGTCCCCTGCAGTCCCATATTTGGGGCGTGGGAGGTATTTGTAGCGGTGCAGGGGTCGGTACACCCAGCAGTTTCGAATCACTCGAGCCATTTACTTACACTACAACATGTCTCATCTCTTTATATTTCATTTTACGCATATGTGAGAAAATGTACTAGTTGGATTCAAAACTAAACTTTCTGCCCATTGTGGAGGCGTATAAAATTTATTGGCCGAAATGTTTAAAATACAATCACAGCCAGCAGTTTAGCATATCACATGGGTATAGTTTTTTGCATATCACATCAAATAGAAAAGGGTCAGGCATGATCTCTTTCCTCGGGTTTTCGATAGGGTATGCCGAGGCGTTGAAAAACGGACTCTTCAGTGGGCGTGGGAATAGCGTAGCCTTCGTTCAGCTTCTCTCCCGCCTGGGGAGATGGAAGAAGGATGAATAGAGATAGAAAGAAAGAGGTAAGATACAGCTCGCATGACGCCACCGCGAAGGCCGTGCTGATTGAGGCGCATGCCACACCGCTTAGCCAGTCCGTAGATGGAGCGAGTAAAATGAGCACTGCCGGTGAAATAAATTAGCGATGTGGCCAGCTCCGACCAAGGAACCAGGATTATGTCCAAACGTCGAGCCTCCAAATGCTCCAAATCTCATATCCCGCCTCCTCTTGACTCTGAGGAAACTTTGCTGTCGGCTTGTGGCAGGCGACAGACGCCCATGTACTTCTTCTGATTCCCATCAGAGTGACACTCCACCAGATGATCTGTCAGCAGTCCTTCAATTTCCCATTATTTGGCTTCGATACGGATGGTGCAAAGACAGAGTACCTTGTTGAGTGAGACGTTGAATGAGGTTGGGCAGGAATGAGTGCAAAGTTTGGGACTGTGGATGACTGATGAGAACATCCAGATCACCGCAGTCGGAGCGACCTCTCCGATACGATCCACAGGCTTCCACAAACAGATCCTCATCACCCAGCTCCATCACCGCTTTCCGCACCTTCATTCATGATGTCTCAATTTTGACGCTTTCATCGAAAAAGCGAAGGTACTTCAGAAAAGATAAGGGCAGCCTCCTGTCTAGGCATACGGCATTGCAGGTCCTCGTAGTGCTTCAAACCAATTTCCTGCTGCCTGTTCAGCTTGGCCTTCAGCCGTACGTCCTCTAAGCTTCTGATTCCCTAAATTGGGCTTTCTGATTCTGACTGGGATGAAGATGGAGAATAAAGTGTGAAGGACCTGAGTGAACCACTGTTCCGCCAGCACAGGGCCGACTCCCCAGATGGCGGTGAGGAGGTTGAGGCTGCGCACTCGTTCAGAGCTTTGGAATGCTTCAGCCTTCCGCAGTCCTCCACTCGTCACAATCTCCCATATCTTCGGCACAGGCAATCGGTGGTAATGGGTAGGTGGGCGAGCAAGGAAAGCTAGGAGACCTTGTTGGCAATGCGTTCGCCGACACCCTTTAGCTGGTCAATGTCCTCCCGGCTCTGTATGAGCTCGGGGAATGCTTGTACGGCTTTGATGGCCTTCTCGTAGCTGAGCGCCCGCCAACTGTCCCTGCTGCTCGTGTAGCCATCTGTCAAGCAGGCTTTTGGCGTTCAAGATTGCGGGAGATGATCACTGAATTGAAGTACCTGCCAGCACCTTCAGCTTGTCAATGATGACCTGATTAGCCGATACAGCTTTGGCCGAAGTTTTGGGGCTCTCCTGTGACGTGGATGATGTATTTTGAGCATAAAAGTGAAGAGTTAGGTGGCAAAATACCTGAGCGCAGACGAACTTGGCCTTCTTCTCGGGGCTGAGATGGGCTGATTCCCGGGCACTCCCATCCTCCCCAACATTTCCTTCCCACGCCTCTTCTCTGCCTTCCTCTGATTCTCGTCGCTGCAACCAATTACCGCTTCCTATTTCGCCTCCATCTTTTGAGTGAACTGGCTGCTGACCCGTTTGGTAGACTTGTCGGTAATGTCCGGTGTAGGATGAGTGCTTGTGCAGAGTGAAAAGGAGCTTGGCGCTTCTTCTTGGAAGAGGCGAAAGGAATCTGTAGGCAGTTTCTCGTTGGCTTTCAGGGATCTTGTGAGCCATTGGAGTTGTAGAATGGAGTGTCGAGGGAAGTGGTTGATGAGACTGCCGCTGGTGATGCCATCGTCCACGAGGATGATGTGCGGCTGGTCGGTGCTGGGTGTGTTGAGAAGCTGAGCTCCGGCCTTGGCCACCTGGGCTTGGCAGATTTGCAGTCGCTTGGCGCTGAGACCGACCGGGTGGACGTAGATCTCCTGCCCAGCCAGCATCTCTTCTTTCAACCTCCTTTCCAATTTCTCGCTTTGCATCAGAAGAAGCGAATGATGCGCAGGTTGACGGGGAAAACGCGCAGTTGCTTTTGGCGCAAAAGAAGGCCAACAAGGCGTCTTTGGGCAGAGCAATCATTGGCGATAGCGAAGGGTTTGGAGGAAAGAGATGGGAAAGGGAGAGATAGTGGAGGCTCCACTGCACGAGGTCCGAGCCATCCTGCGCCAGCGTGAGTCTCATCCGCCGGACTATGCTCTCAACGCTGCGGCCAATGCGCGAAAGCGCTTCCCAGAGTGGAAGGCAGGAGCCTCTTTCATTTGTTCCTCCATATGGGTGAGAATTCTGTGGATGGCTAAAGGCGTACCTGGATGCGGGCTTCAATGTTTTGCTCTACGGCCTGGGCTCGAAGAGAGCGGTGATGGAGGAGTTCCTCACTCACTGCCTCCTCCAAGATCCCCAATGGCGCTGTCTCAGAGTCAAAGGTTGCCAGAAGGAAAGGTATGAGAGGAGAAATAGGAAGAAGATTTGGCAGGCTTCGATCCAAGAACTACGGCTGACGTGGTGCTTCGGTCACTGGCAGATGCCATTGGCCTTACACTGACGGGTAGCCTGAACGAAGAGGAAATAGCTCGTCAGCTCAAGTCGATTCACTTCCACCTCTCACCTCCAGTCTTTTACAATAAATAAAACGCTCACTCAGGGCAGCGCTGGAGAAGGAAACGGGTCCGATCGCCGTAGTATTCCACAACATTGACGGACCTTCTCTTCGCTCACCAACTGCACAGGCTTGCCTTTCTCAACGCAGGTGGACTATGAAGAGAAGAAAGGGTTGCTTGAAAGGACGCGCTGTCTCTGCTGTCGACAAGCGAGAATGTGGTGTTCTTGGCTAGTGTGGACCACATCAACGCCCAGCTGCTCTGGGATCGTGCTCGACTCAGTCGCTTTGCCTGGGTCCACCTCCCCCTTCATACCCTCGCCGTCTATGCCCAGGTATTGGAAAAAGGTGGAGGAGTGGGGTTAGGAGTATGGGGTAGGGATATTTGTAGGAGTTGGCAAGTGGGGATTCGCGTGTGCTGGGGCTGACGGCAGGCGGAGGTGCGAAGAAGCACAGCATCGCCTCCCTCAACTCCATCTGGGCTTCTCTTACTGCCAACGCCCGAAAGGTTCACCAACCAACCAACTCATTCAATCCTTCAATTCAACCCATTCCTGTCAGGTCTTCGTTCTCCTGGTGAGGGAGTGGCTGGACAGTCGCCGCAAAGACGGTAGTCTTCACCCATCCTCATCCCTCGAGCCTGCAATCCGTTTCAGGAGCAACGGGTGCGAGTGTAGCATACACAGCCCTTTACAGAGCAGCCAAGCGAGACTTCTGCGAAAAGGGACTCGCCCACCAACTCGTCGAGTTTCAGGTTCATTCATTTTCGTCGGTCTCACTATTCCGTCTCAAGGCTATTGTTCTAGGATCACCAAATCCTAGCTTCTCGCAAAGCTGGAGACGGCTCGGAAAGCTTCACCTTGCTTCTTCCGCTGGCCCTCATCAAACCCTTCCTTAATGCCCATGGCTATGATGACCTACCCTTTGAGGATGAAGATGACTGATTGTCCTCATTACTTCATCCATGCGCCTTTTTTTAACTTTAAGCAAAGTCTTAGCTTTCGTTATACTGTTGGAGATGAATGTATTTAACAAAACAAAGCATTTAGAAAATAACTCTCAAAGACTTTTCGTTCGAGTTCGATTTGAAAACGCGCATATTCTTGCTTCTTCAACCTGGGCAAAGTTCCAAATTTTGCGCTACGGTAAGTGCCTCTGAAATCGGCGCACTGTTCTGCTTCCTATCTATCCTGTGGAGAAGGAAGGCTGAAATGCGAGTGCCATATCTGTCTGAATGTGAGAGGGATTTCATCAAGAAGACTTTCAAAGAAAACATAGTAAGTGCCGGTGTTCATGGTAGCGAGGCTTGAGTGTAGATGAATTGAGCGAGTGGATGGGCGCAAGCGGGATGACTGGCGAAGCCTGGAGCTGGCGGTAGGGAGGGAGGGCAGCGGAGTGCTAGTGCGTCTGGGTGGAACGCTGGTGCGAGCAGAGGTAGGACTGGAGCTGGTGGAGCCGGGTGAGTCGTCCAGGGGCAACGAAGGCTCAGTGCGCGTCAACCTGGAGCTGAGCCCCATGGGCGCCCCCAACTGGGAGCCCTCTCGCCTGGGCGAGGAGGGTGTTGAGGTTGGCCAGTTTGGAGGAGTAAGGCGAAGAAGAAGGCAGGGAGGAGGTTGGCAGATGTCGCGTCTGTTGGAGCGGGTGGTAAAGGAGTCGGGGATGGTGGACGTGGAGTCGCTGTGCGTGCAGGCTCGACAGCGTGTGTGGGAGGTGCGGGTGGAGGTGGAGGTGCTGGACGAGGACGGGGCTCTGATCGACGCCGCCTCGGTGGCCTGTCTGGCGGCCCTTCTCCTGGCCACGCGCCCCGACGTCTCGCTCAACGGGGACTGCCTGACCCTCCATCCGCCTTCCGACCGGGACCCCGTCCCCATCAGCCTCTATCACCACCCGGTGGCCGTCACCGTCGGCTTCATCGACGACGGCAACCTCCTCGTCCTGGATCCCAGCTGGCAAGAGGAGCGCGTGCTTCAGGGCACCCTCGTCTTCGTCTTCAACGCTCGCAAGGAGATCTGCGCGATGCACTCCACCGGCTCTGTCCTCATCACCAAGGATATGGTTGCCCAGCCTCTGCCTCTCAGAACATCCTAGCAGCTACGCACTTTTACTGTCTGAAGGTCATGAAGTGCGCCACGATAGCGCTGGACAGAGCCATGGATGTGATTGAGCTGGTGCGCAAGCGAATCGGGGACGAGAAGCTCAAACGGTAGTGCCATTTCTTTTCACTATGATTGGGGAGAATATGAGAGGTTGTAGAAAAGAAGGAAGAGCTGGCGGATTCCGGGAGAACTGGGCGGGAAAGCGGAGCTTGGCGAGAGAGGAGACGGCGGTTGAGCCTTCCACCTCCGTCGTTGAGCCTTCCACCTCCGTCACCCCCTCCCTCACAGCCACCTCCAGCAGCCAACTACCGGCGCCACAAGTGCTCAGCGTAAGGGTAAGGGGCTGCCAGGTCTCCCAACTGCCTTTCCTGCCCCCACAGGCAGCCAGGAGACCTCGTCGGCGCCTTCGCTACACCCAGCCTGCCAACAGGGCCAGTCCATGGGAGAGAGGGGATTAAGGGAATGATTTGAGGCTGGCAGTGCGAGTCTGGGTCGGAAAAGCTCCTCGGATCGTCTGATGAGGGAGCCGAGCGATGAGTCCAACCCCGAGGAGGACGCCGCCCTCGTCCAGGCCATCCAGGACTCATCCACTCACTCCTCTCTCAAGGCATCAGAGCCCGCATTCGTCTGCTTTCTATAAGACGAAGACCGTGTAGGATGAAGAAGAAGAGGGTAAGAAGGAGCGCAGCAAGAAGGCGAAAAAGAAGAAGGCGGCGAGAGATGTCAGTCTTCTGGACGAAATCGAGGCCGATATTCAGGTCCTCGATCCACCGGAAAAGTTGGTTGCTCTGTTACCCTCCTCTAGGAACCGATCTGGGGTTTTGAGGCAAACTGAGGTGATCACTCTGGAAGAAGAGGGCGAGATCGACCTAGCAGCAGCACTCAAACCCAAATCGCAAAGAAGAAAAAAGAAGACTTGATGTCTTCATCTACTTAACTATTTCCCCTTCCACGCACATTGCTCAGTCTTTTCGAACTCAATTAGTGATTGCAAATACGTTTCTTAGGAACGAAACAAAGAAAACAAAGGAAACAAAATTAAGAACAAAATTTTACCAAAGCAAAAATAAAACAAAACATTGAAGAGCATATTCATGCATGTAAAATATATCGATGAACATAAAGTCTCTTTATAAAAGTTTAGACATTAATTGTGAAATGGTGAAAGTTTACTTCTCTACCTAAATAAAATTTACATATAAGTAGTGCACGGAGGAATCGAAAAATTATAATAATGCATGATAAAGTGAGCAACCGAGTTAACGCAAGTTTACAATTTTAGCAATTCTCGAGATTGGAATGTGTTTCTTTTAATAAAATCAGGACAAAAATTCAATAGTGATATGCAAGAAATATTGTAGCGACAGTGATGAGAAAAATTTCTTACATAATTTTCTTTCTATGAGGTTAATTTTCATCAGTAGATTTTTTATCAGTATCAGTAAATTTTCAACAGTATCTATTTCGTCATTCAATAGTTTTTCCTCATTTTTCATTCCTTTTGGTTGGTTGTATTTTCCACGAAAGTTACATTCTCTCTTAAGCAAACGATTCTAATCGAAATACGTCTCAGAAACGGGACAACAAAATAATGCAAGTAAAAAATCGATATACTGCAAGTGCAAGTGCAAAACAACAAAATCACTAGAACTCCCAGACAGACTACATCGCACCTCCACCATAGTCACGTGGATCCCTCAAAAACAACAGTTGGTTTTCGGGTAAAAAGACAAGGGTGATGTAGAAAGAAGAATGTAAAAGAGGTTGGTGTAACGTGTTTGGAGATGGGTTGAAGCGCGGGCCTTGTGGTGAGGGCTGGCGGAAGGGAAAATGAAGGTCGGGGCCGGCCAGCGGATCGGGGACGAGGGAATTGGGCGGCTGGAAGAAGGGCTGGGGCTGGGGCTGCGGGAAACGTGGTCCGGGCATCGGCGGCGGCTGAGGGAAGGGTTGGCCATCTGGCTGAGGCTGCGGCTCTGGACCCGGCTGGGGCTGGCAGGGAGGTTGGCGGATGAGGTGAAGGACGTCGCCTTGGATGATGCCGGCGGCCGTCAGCCTCGTCTCCCGCTCCAGCCCCAGAAGTCCCACTCCGTCCGGGGAGAGGGCCAATTGCAGCCTGCCGATGATAGAATGGGATTATGGTAGGGGAAGGGGAGGATGGGAGGATTGACTGAGGAGGAATGGCGAGGCGTTGACGGAGCTCAGTCACCAGCTCCTCCCCAGTCGTCTCATCTCCAACCTCCACCGCCTTTTGCTCTCCCTGCCATTCCACGACCAGCCTCATTTTCCTCAATAGCTCATTCTTCAATCCCTCAAACTAAGGAATGAAAGGCGTGAGGAACTCGTCTGATCTTGTGGCAATTTACTGAGCGCTGGTGTTTTATTTGCCACTGAATCGAATGTAGAAGATGTCAAGGTGAGAGATAAATTGTGCGAGTTTGTAAACCATTTTAGGCCGTTTAGGTGCATGGAAAATGCGCTCATTCAAATGCCAAACAAAGACTTGTTAGTCCTATCTCGCACAACTGCTGAGAATGCAGTGAACCCCACTAACTGCGCAGTTTAGAGTAAAACTTTAGATTTAGATTCGAGAATGTTCGAGATTTAGATTCGAGAATTAGATTTAGATAATTGCTTTTTGTCATATTTTGAATCGCCAGCATCATTTTGCATACATTGAAAATCTGCTTTTGAAAGTTTTTTGAATATCATATGGTAACAGACATGTAAATTCGGAAAAACATCTGGTTGCTGCTTAGAAAAACAAAATATAGAAGTAAAATTGCAACTCAATCAACGATAAATTATTGTTTCTATGGTTGCGTTAGAGTCTTTGTTGACATGGGTATCTCGGTTGCTCTACAAGTCCAGATTAAAATGGCGCGCGCAAAATTCGGGCCAATGTACATTCTTCTCCACTTCAACACTGCCTTGCGTCATTGAGCTGAGTTGTGCACACAGGAGCCAGGAAAAGGACTGGAAGAATGGTGCAGAGCATCCCTCGGACTCCTCGTTTGAGAAAGAGCCAAACGTGCCCTGCCACAGTTTCTCACCTTTCTTTTCACGTCTACTATCTACTCACTCCTACTCTTTCAGCCCAGTGGTTCAGACTACGTGGAGGCAGACTCTGGGCGCATTTTCAGTCTTGCATCCACGGTTTTCCTCCTACCCATCTACTCCCTTCACACACTCCCCAATCAGTACACGCCCTTAGCAGTTCGCTGGTAAGCAGGCCTCCTCGGGCAAGTACTACATCGAAGTACTCTACCTCTACTACCTTCCCACCTGCTCTCACTGAAGTGGGCGTGATATGGAGGTGCGCAATGTGCGGACGATGACCAGCAGTCATCGCACCGGCTGGCGAGACACCGAGCTCACCTCCGTCTCCGTCGACCACTGCCCCCTCCCTTCCCGCCATTCACTCTCCCACCACTCCGACATGGACAACAGTACCTCCATCTTTTCCTGGCCCCTTCTCGTCTGCTATATAGATGTCTTAGGCGTGGACATCGAGCGCTATGAGGGGCCGAGCTATGCCGCAGCGCGAGCTTCCGGCACCGTCACCCGTCTCCAAAAGCGACAAGCCGCCACTCCCCACTCCTCCCAGCCCTCCGTCAAACGTCACGAAGCCGACCTTTCCGTTACTTTCTTCTTCCGCTACTCTCTCCTTTTGCAAGTGGCAGAAAGTAGAGAGCTTGAGGAGACCCTGTCCTCGGAGCCGGAACTGGCCAGCAGCAATGAGCCTGACGGGTATGCAGGTGGAACTAGGGCGTAGTGAGGGTGAGTGGGGAGTGTTGCAGGCTCTCTTTGCTGGTGCAGGAAATCGTGGCGGACCAGACACTAGGTCGCATCCTCTCTGACCAGAAGGAAGCCGAAACAGCGACCGGGGCTCAGCAGCAGGCTGGTGAGAACGGCGGCAGTGAGTTAGTCCTTCCTAGCTTGAAGGGGAGATGAAGGGTGACAGAGGAGGTTTTGAGGCTGTCGCAGTTGGCGGCGGAGCTGATAGGCGACGAGACACTCTCCCGCATCCTCAACATGGAGTTACCCACTCAGCCGGCCCCCGCCCACCAGCAGGAAGGCGATGAGGAGGACAGCGATGGGTTCTCCACCCCTCCCATCCTTGCCCTCTCTCATCCTTCAAGCTGTCCCGTGGGAAGGCTGTCGGAGCTGGTGGCTGAAGCGGTGGCGGAGGATGTGGAAGAGGCGGAGGGAACGGAAGCGCCCCCAGCGACAAGCGAAGAAGCTGCTGCTGATGGCGAAGAGAAAGGCGGTGCTGGAGATGATGAAGTGGAGGCCGGAGGAGAAGAGGAGGTTGAGGCTGTAGTTGAGGATAGCGCCAGCGTAGGGAAGGTCCAATGTGATTGTGTCAACTGTCCCATGCATAAGAAGGAGGGAGCTGGTGGGAATCTGAACGGCGTTGAGATGGGCACGGATTTGGTGGCCTTCGCCTGGCGCATTCTATCTCAGAAATAGTTGCCTTCTTTTCATCATTTCTGTATGGTATTTTTGTTGAGTGTGGGTTAAGCGGAAGGCCAAATCTATGCTGCGCACATTTTGTTTGCTTATTTTTCTCGCTTGAAAATTGGCATCATCAACTTGCTCGAGGTGCATGCTTCTTTTGTCGGCCTTTATCGTTTATTCTTGGTTTTTCTAAGAAAAAGTCAAGAATACCTAGCAAGAACATTTATTCACTTTAGAAATGAGAACTGGAAGGAAGTAAAAGAGTAATTTCTAATCCTGAATTTCTAATCAGTTTAATCTACATCAATCAATTAGTCATCACGTAAGGTTCTGCCGACTGATTAAAGGCGGTTTTATGAGAGAAGAAAACTAAAAACCCGGTTTTTTCTCAAATCAAAGTGACATTAATTTCTGGAACTTAGTCAAAAGTTATGGTATGTCCAAATATTTAATGTCAAACTATTTCCGTTGTGCCACCGTGACCGTAAGAAGCGTTGCACGACAGCAGCAAGGATAGTTATAAAACCCTTTTAAACCTCTATTTACGATTGGTTTCTGAAAGGGGCCAGAACACTCCCGGACTACTTTTTGGGACCGCCCAAAATGGGCGGGCCCAAAATTTTTTTGGAGGCTTATCTTGGCCGTAGCGACCGATAGGGAGCTACTACGGCTACCACCATAAGTCGTGGAGTACCAAGGACTGACAATAGTACCAGGAGTCGGGCGTAGCCAACACAAGAACTTCAGAAAAACCCCCGGGAACGTTCTGAACTTTCGCAAACGTCCGGGAACGGGGTGGAGGGTCTGAAAGTACACCTTTTTTAAGATATCACACCTAGTAAAACTTAATATTGATCGTCATGTGGCTCACAATAAGCTTGAATAGTTTTGCTGATCAACCCTAAATGAGAAACTTTGATGTACCATGTTTGAGCACAATTTGTGAGTCTAAGCCAAAACAAACTATGGACTTATTAGTATCAAGTTGAAGCTAAAGGCCTTCCAAAAAGAATGGTAGTCTTTGATTTTAGCAGTTAGCCCGATTGTTTCCGCTTAAAAGACTGGCAATATTCAGACAAGTTATTTGACGTCAGAGTTATATTCTTTCATAATCTGAAGGACGAAATAAACCGAAACAATGGATATATTCTCGGTTGATCATGATTTGCACAGAACAACAACGAGAGTAAAGGAGCCATGAATAATAGAAAAAGCCAATCACAAGGCAGTGTATGCAGGAAATGAAGCAGTAGAGAAGGAAGCAAGTGTGAGATCAGTTATGGGCGAACAAAAGTTGGGCATATAAATAAAGGAGGAGAGATAAGTGTCTGGATCATGCGTTGGACTCCCTCAGGGCGGAGAAGAAATGGCGCAGCTGTGCCTCCTCCAGCTCCAGCGGCACCAACTCCCCCGCTGAACGCACCTCTCCTCCCCCCTCTCTGCACCCACATTCAGCTCTCCTTTCCTGCCTTCAAATCTGGGGACTGTAGAGGGACTTGTGAATGGGGAGGATGGCGGCTGGGATGTTGGCCTCGGAGGAGCTGTCCGGCAGAGGATTCGGCTGGATCCGCATCCGCTGGCCAGTTCTATTCACCCCCTGCCTTGTTCAAGGAGGGAGGAATGAAAGAAGTGAGGAGCAACCGATTGGTTCCCCAGGAGGCGGTGCGACGGCCTTGATTCTGCGAATGAGGCCAGCCTTGGTTCACCTCCATCACCGGCTCTGGTGCCATGTGGATGCTCACTTCGCTGCCTTCCCCCACTGCCACTCTCAGTCCAGTTGAGCTGGATGGGAAGCGATACCTTGATAGCTGACGCGGTTTCTGGGGTTGGTGTGGTAGGAGGGCTGGGGGTTGGAGGAGGTGGAGGCAAGGGAGCCGGCGGTGTAGGCTGTGCTCCCCGTGCTCCACTCACCCCCCTCCCGCTCCGGACTCCGCGCCCCGCCCACGCAAGCACAGCTCACGTAGCCACTGCTCAAACCCAATGCCATCCCTACTCAACTGTTCTTTTTCTGCCATGACAAACTGGCAAACCTGGTAGAGGCAGTTCTGCGGCCCAGGAGCTGGTCAGGGCTCAGCCAGACCCACTCTTGCGAGGCAGCCTCTGATCGACCTCCTCTGCCCAGTCTCAAGCTCACTCAGGGATGAAGCACAGCATGATGGGAAGGGGAGGCAGGGCAAAGACCGATGGACGAAAGTTGGGACTAGGCGCTGGAACTTGTAGCGAGGAGCGGCTGCAGAGCGGGGGCCTGACAGCAGGCACTGACCCGCCAGCACTCCCACACACAGCAACCCCACGCAGATCCCCAGGTACACCGCCACCTCGCTCAGGATCCAACCCCCTGTCCCCAGCCCTTCTATCTCATCCGCCCCTCCTCCGCCCGGCGGCTTTGGGGAGTCCTGGATGTAGAACGTCGTCTCCGGGTACGGCGGCTGCGCCTTTGCCATCTCCTCCCAGTCTGCAAAAACCACTCTCACTTATGGCCACTAGATAAAGATGGGAGCATTTTGAGGATATGAACTGGAGTGGAAGCGGGAATGAGCGTAGACAGTGGTGGAGAGCAGAGAGCGACCATCCTCAGCCTAGAAGACTAGCGGACTATTTACTGTGAGAGCTACCACTGACAGTGTCTTACTTCACAGGGCGTGGGACTGCGTAGTTGAAGCTGTAGGCCGACGGGGTGGGGGCGATGCTGAAGGGCGAGGAGGCGAGGGACGGGGCCGAGACTGCTGCCGGTGGGGCTCTCCTGTGGATGGGCTACGGGGAGCGCCAGTTCGTCCAAGGAGCGCCCGTCTAGGCGGAAGGAGCCTGGCTCCACGTCGCTGAGTGGCGATTGCATCCCGTCCGAGTACACCACGCTCAGACCTATTCCGCCCTCCTCAAGCACCTCCTCCATATTTTACCCTTCCTCTGCTTCACTTGAAGGGAAAGACCTGAAATTTGTGGTCAAAGACGTTGGCAGGATTGACGATGAGGGATAGGAGGCTGTCGTTGCTGGAAGAGGCGATGCCAAGACTGAGGGCCGTCACGACGCTGCCGGTGAGTGAAGCGGCGCTCACAGTCTCTCTGCTCACCTCCAGTCGAGCTGAGCCCAGCGGCAAGTGAGCTGGAATGGGCTGGGGTAAGTAATTAGTACATGAAATGGATGTAAAACCTTGAAGCGGAGACATGAGCTGAATGTTGGCAGTGCCAGGCGCCAGTCCTTGCACAACCACTCGCCCTTCCTCCTCCCGAGGCCTCAAACCAAACACTCCCAAACCTCACTCCTGTCACACTCATGGACTGAGGTTGAAGTGTACCGGTAAAGAGAGGCGACGTGTGGGTGGGAGGAGACGAGATGGCCTTGGGCGAGTTGAGTAATATCGAGTAGGATGTCGCGCCCACGGCCGCCCAGGTACTGCCGACGCCCACTCCGCTGGCTGTCAGTGCGAAGGCGGGCGAAGACGCGAACTTCCGACTCCTCAAAAGCCCCCAATTCCCTAGCCACGCACACTCAGGGAATGAATGAATGACCTGAAATCGGCTTTGACAGGTGATCTGTGCCGCCGAGGCTCTGGGGAGACGGCGTCGGCGTCTGGAGGCGGGCTGAAGCTTCTGCTTGACTGGGAGTAGCCAGTGTCGGAGGGCGTGGAGGACGGGGTCAAGCAGAAACACCTCCACCGGGAACTCCGGGTACCACACCTTTTCAACCTCACCCATGGAAGGGGCTAGGGGAATGTGGGGTGAAAATGGGTGCCTGAAAGCGTGCAGTGGTGGTGATGCCGGCGAATTCGATGCTGATCTCTGCCGCCGCTGCGCCACGCGTCTCGCTTCCGTCCACGTAGACACTTGTACACGATGGTGTCACCTCCAGATACATCCACATGTCTCTTCCTTTTTTCCACAACTAATGTTCATCTTGAATTAGAGTGTGTCTGTTTTGGTTAATTAAGATGGGGAATTGGATGATATTAGATGCATGAGAGGCGCGAAATGACTTGGAAAGGCGAAAGAGGGAGGCATATGAGAAGGCGTAGAAGGCCATGCGCGGATCGGGAATCGATGCTTGCAGCGTGGAAAAGGCAGGCAGGGCCTTTGCGAAGCTCCTCCCACTCCTTAGCCTCTGCACCCTTTCTCCTCCCCTTCCTCCACTTCCTTTTCACCCCCAGCCCCCCTCCGCCGCTCTTCCATTGCAAGGCTCTTTCTCCATCCCTCATTCCTTTCCTCCCTCCGCCCCTCCTTTCTCTCTCTCCGCCCCTCAAAGCCTTATCTTCCAAAATGGCCTTTGCCCCGCTCCCTAGGCCTCGCCAACTTCAAGTCCTGCTCCAACCTGCTTTGCAAATGACCATTATCTTTCATCATCCATCATTTTTTGTTTCTCGTAGGCTAGAAGGTGAATGGATAAGAGTTGATAGAATGGCTGGGTTAAGTGAGATAGTAGGAGGTATAGGGTAGAAGAGGAGAATGGTGAGTGCTGCTAGGTGGGCGGGGAGAGAGGGGCTCGGGAGGGGTTGCTATCGATCGAGGGGTGCGGGGGTTGGGCAGGGAAACTTTTTGCGGCGCAAGCCTGGTGGGCCTTCTAGGCACTCGCTCTGCCCAGCCTCGCATTAGCCTTCTCTTCCCATTTAGCGCCAACGCTCCTTCTTCCTTTCCAAGCTCCATTTTCCAGAAGCGAAGCCGAGCAAAAGAGGACGGGTGCTGGGGATGCAGCAGGGCTAGGAGGGGCAGGGCAGAGGAGATGGAGCGAGGGAAGCTGGGCTCTGGTCCGGGCGGAGTGCGTGGTGAGGGAGTGCGAGGGGAGCCCCTGGCAGCGCCCAACGGAGAGCTCTGCCTGGAGTTCGACTACATCTGGCCCCTCAACATCGCCGTGCTCCAGGCGGAGGGGCCGAAGGAGCCCATCGCCTGTCCAGAGTTCGCCACCACCTACAACTCCGTCTCCTACCGATGGCAGCTCCTTCTCTACCTCTCCAGGCCACTATCCGAGTTCGGCGAGAAGTACATGGGTACTTCGTCTCACAATCTACTGCCTTATAAGAACGACGGTCTTTGCTCACACAGGCTTGTACCTCTGCTACAAGTCTGGGCCGGTGGACTTTGTGGCGATGGACTGCGAGATGTTCGTCCTGGCACTGGACCACTCGCGTGCCTGCTCCAATCTCGCACGCAAGGTGGAGCTGGAAGTCGAAGGTTTCCTTCTGCCCTTTCCACTTCCTTTCCAATCAAGAAATGGATGGGAAGGACGAGCCTGGGGCTACGCCAACTTCTGCCCGCAAGACCTCAACTATCTGGAAAGCAGCAGCACAACCAGACTCATCGGTTTTTCTGATTCCCCAGATTGCAGTCTGAGTAAGCGCCGAGCTTTACAGGAAATGAGAACGAGCTGAAGATTGGAGTGACTCTGCGACTAAGCGTGGACTATTTCCGCATCGCCAACTTCTTCGCCCAATTCCACCCCTCCAAAGAGGCCGAGCGTCTTTCAGCCTATCTCTTCGAGAAGGTCCTGCTCTCTTTTCCATCTTGCAAGTAACTAGTGGCATAGGGTTGTTGCAGGTGTGCCTGGACTTCGAGTTCGGGCAAGAGCGGGCAGACTGTCGCATTCTGGCAAACGACGGCGCCGGCTTCTATGCCAACCGGGCCGTCCTGGAGTACGCCAGCCCCGTCCTAAGGCACTCTCCCCACCACCCTCCTCCACCCCTACCACACCTCAACATTTCAGGACCTTGCTCCAAAAGACGAACCCCTTCGTGGGCAAAGACCAGAGCTACAACGAGATCACTGTGGACGACCTCAGCTCACCTGCCATTCGTGAGATCCTTCACTACGTTTACAAGGTACAGGGGGGACTCCTTTATATATTTCACTCTGAATGATTGGGGGAGAGTGTTTAGGGAGTTCCATCCGAGCATCTGCCTGCAATTGCCATCGAGGTGGTGCATGGAGCCCACAAATTCCAGCTGCCCAACCTCAAAACCCTCTGCGAAAAAGCCATGGTCTTCCAGGTGCCCTTTTTCTGTCAATACCTTTGTCTTTCATCATGGATATGTGTGCTGAAGCTGAGTGAAAAGAACGTGATAAAGTACCTGTACACGGCGGAAACGTACGGCCTTCCCATACTGCTCAACATGACCCTCAACATGCTCGTCGACCGATGGCCCGTCATCTTCTCCTCCAGGGAGGCCGACGTTCTCGTACAGGACCGAATACTCGTCAAGTTACCCATCCCACTCCTACCTCTCCTCTTCTACCACAACCTCCTGCAGGAAAGTCATCGAAGCTTGCTCAGCGCGAGTCAACTGCCATCTCAATCTTGTCAAGACGGAGCGGCACAAAGTCCTCCCGCCCACCCCAATCGACACCAACGCGTAAACTTCCACCCACTAACTCAATGAAAAAGTGAATCCAAATGTGTGAAACAGGGAAGCAGGAGTAATGTTCCCCGAAGGCACAGGCCCCTATGGCACTGTGGGTGGCCAAATGCCGCTGGGTCCTCCTATGGCGCCCTTTGTGAAGCCTCCGCTGGCGCCCTACTTGGACAAACTGGGCGAGCGACATCTCTACCCCTTCGATCCTAGTCACACTTTTCCTATCATTTCCTGCCCTCTTTCAATGAGCTAAATTTAGACCTAATGAACGGGAGCATGGGGATGGGGATGATGCCGGGAGGAGGGGCAGAAGAAGCCTACGCCCAAGCCGTTCGAGCTCAGCAACAGCACCAGAACCTTCGCCGCGGCCTCTCACAGCCCCAACTGAACACTGCGGAGCGGGCCTACGAAGCCCAGCCCCCCTTCTCACCCTTCAACCTTCCACGCCAAGGCATCCCTTCAACCATCACTGCCCATCAGCCTATCAGTCAGCCTCCACTTGAGGACATGGAGTGCGCTGGGAAGACGAGGTCCAGCTGGAGGGAGGACGACGGAGCCAAAGTCTCCAGCGCGGCGCCAGTCTCAGCAACAGCCATCTACACCAGCCTCCGCCCGAACACCAGCCTGACCACCTTCGTCGTCCGCACAAACAACTACCACAACTCCCAACTGACCGACGTTCAACAACCCCTCTCCCTCCATTCCACCATCCCTTGGCCCTAGCATTGGAATATGTTGGTAGGGAACGGAGTGGTGAACGGAGTGAACGGGGTGGCAGCCAGTGCGTTTAGAGATCCCGCGGAAGGCCGCTCGCCGCGTGAGGAGCGTCAGGGTCGAGAGCAGAGCCCTGCCTATGCATCCTCTCCGCATACTCATCAGCCCAGAGCTGGACGTCAAGTTGAGCCCTCCAGGTTCCTCACTCACTCCCCCTCACAGCGTCTGGCCTGGCGTCCCTGCCCTCAGCCACTTCACCCTCCGTTGCCGTGACTAGGGCGCTTCCGGGAGGCAGGCAGGACCATGGGAGATCCATGGGAAAGGTGTTCAGGAAGTTAGAGAAGGCGTCCAAGTCCTATCTCTACCAGAGTCTCTATGATGTGGACGTGGGGGATGCGCTAAGGTAAGGAGGCGCTCTCTGCCCCTTTCATCCGCCATGTCGCTTGCTGCCCCACCCACGCCTCGCTCCCCCCTTCTACATGTTCTGCTTCCTTTTCCATAGCCGTCCGCCCTATGGGCTCCCACCCACCTCTGCTCTAACAGGACAGAGGAGATGCATTTTGCATGGAACTAGCAGTGTGTTTGTATAGGGCAGCTGATTGTTAGAGTGTGAGGTGGAGGGATAGGATGCAACTGGAATGAGTTGTTATTTCAGAGATGGAGGAGCTTCGTGGGGCAAAGACCAGGCACGGGTGGCTGAAGCTGAGACGAAACGAGCGCCCCTGCTTGCACAAACAGGAGGCATCATGTCCGGCCTCATGAGCAAGTTCGACAAGCTCTAGCCCCTCTAGCCCCCGCCAACATTTCGACCCCAACTTAAATCAAGGCTTGCAATAGTTTTTTAAAATTAACTGCCATGGCATGTTTCATAGCTTTCCATATGATAGGCCCAGACGTTATTCGTTTGACTTTGGCAGACACTTTCACTCATTCCTTCGCCTATTATGCACCCATTGTCATCCTATTCCCGCAGCAATCGATATCGGCTACCCTAAGCTAACTTCATAGGCACATAAACATTTTCATACTGCCTGAAACCTGATGCAGGAAATCCTTTACAATAATAAACTTTTCGTTTGGCTTTGCTTATTACTTTGCCATGTTTTTCACAAGTGTACTCTCCGGTGGCTTTTTATACATCAACGCTAATGCTTACTTATACGACTGCGTGTTATTGCTTATGCTTAAATTTGTTTTAAGCTAGGCTAAGAAAAGACAAAATATAAAAAAATGTCAAAAAACCTAGGCACAGAACAGCGTTCCAAAAGTAATGTTTGTTCATCAATGATATTAATCCCATCCATGCTTATGATTTTTAGAAATTTTTACTAAATAACTAAAAGAAAGATACTAAAAAAGGGATTCAGGAGAGTGTTGGTAGAAGAGGGAGTACCTTGAGGAGGGGAGGTGTGATGGCGGTGCAGGTGGTGGCGAGTGTCACGTCGCTGAGTAGGCCCCGCTCGCTGATGCTCCAGGTTCGCAGCCCCGCACTCCGCGTCTGCCCCGTCACCGCCGCCGTGTTCACCACCCACTCCGACTCAATCACTTCCTCCTCCACCCATAACTCTCTACCCCCTCTCCATCCATACCTGAGCCAAGGGGATGAGTGCGACTACACGGTCCTTGCGAACGTGCAAGCGGGTGATCACACTTGACGGTCTCTCCCGCCCCTTGCTTCCCATTTGGCCATGAGTGGTCGGCAGTGGGAGATTTGCCCCGCTATCGGTGCTGCTGATTGCTTCCCCGCTTTGCCTCTTCCCGTCTTCCAGGCTGGCTTCTGTTTCATTTCCCGATTCCAGCGAGGAGTCCCTGTATAGAGAAAAAGAGTAAGGACGAGGAAATGAGGCTGGGCTCAGGAGATGACCGTCTAAGACGCAGAGACGCGGTGGGTAGGGGTAGGAAATGATCCTGGCCGTACTCCAGGCTCCAGGTGAGCACCGGGTTGGACTCCCCCGGACTCAGCACTTGCAGAATCACCGTCAGCGCTATGCCCACCCACCTCAAACACCCCACAGCCTCACTCCAGCCTCCGGGCAGTGAGAGAGATGGAGGAGAGACGATTGGTTGAGGCCGTACTGTCGCTGGAAGGCGGTGGCAGAGAGTGAGTTGAAGGGGGGCAGGAGCTCCGCCTCCACGGCCCACCCGCTCTCCGCCTCCCTAGACTCCAGTGCCAGGATTCGCAGGCCGCCGCTGATGCGCAGACTACAGCCAGCCAGCCTCTTTTTCCTCCTCCTCATAGCGGTGGTGGGGGGTGGAACTTGAGGAGGAAAATGTGGACGTGTCCAAGGCTGGCAGCGCGTTTGGGACTGTAGCTGACGCGGAGAGGAATGGCGAAAATCTGGCCAGGGTAGAAGTCCCCGGCTGGCATCAGCAGTGAGATCCCCGTGTCTATCGGCACCTTCAAGAATCCGTTCCCTCTGATCCTATTTGAGGAAGAGAATAGGTCAGGAAACGAGGTTGTAGTCTTCCTGAGAGGTGGGAATGAGCTGAGGCTGTTCTGGCAGGCGGTGAGTGTCTTGGCGCAGTTTCTGGGTAAATAGTGCAGGCTGTGGGTAATTGGGCTGAGCGTTGTCGTGATGTCCGGAGCAGTTGGAGGGTAGTCGCCAGTGAAGGCTGACCAACTCCCGCTTCCCCTTCCCGCCTCGCCCATCAGGAGGCTCCGACGGCCACCAGGACAGCGGGAGTGGGATCCAGAGGAGACAGGAGCGCTGCGGTGAGCCTCTGGCCTTCAACGAGCACTCTGCCCGCACTCCGCTCCCACGACGCACCGCCCACACTTCCACGCAACTCCCTTCCTCCTGTCGGTTCAGGAAGATGAGGCTGGGCCAGGGCAGAGGAGGGAGGGAGGGACGAGTTTGTGGGGATGGTGGAAGGTGTAGAGAGCGGGGTCGAGGACAGCGAGGATTTTGAGAGAGGGGCGGTGACGGGGTATGCTGGGTGTGGCGAGCTTGAGCTGGAAGCCGCAGTGCGGGGGGCCGAGCCCGGAGAGACTCTGTCGACCCACCAGCGTGGACTCCCTCGCCTCCACCACCTTACAACCTCTCTTACTTTCCTCCTTCTACCAGCCACCCATGATCCAAACAGCGCCGGGTGGGGGACAGCGAAGGAGGAGAAATGGAAGACTTCCTTCCGCCCCTAGCTCTTTGGAAGCGCGCACGAAGAGGCCTCCATCCGCAGGTCGGAAGCCCACCGTGAGCGCCCCTTCAGAATTATTCTATTTTTGCAGCTTCTGTTTTAGCTTGACGGAAGAAACCTGCGCCTGGTATGGTGGCGATGACGGAAAAAAGGGTAAGAAGGATAAGAGCGGGCATGTTTGCAATCTAGGTGACTGCTTCCATGGCAGAGAGTGGGAGGTGGTTGTGGTGGGAGGGGTGTTGAGGGAGTGAGGAGGGCTGAAGCAGCCTCATTTGCTCTCCACGCCCCCTCCCTCCCCGCCAATCTCCTTCCAGCCTCGCTTCCGTGCTTTCTCTAAGTCCTCACAAAACACCCTCTTTCTTTTATTCACAAATAGTTTTCTATTTCACAAACACGGCATGTCGCGACTTTCTACAATCAAGATTCTTCCGCACAAAAGAAACAGGGCAACTTTAGACGAAAGAGCAATCCCTGGGGGAAGCGGCAAAGCTGGCAATCTACGCAGCGATAAATGGGCCAGTCCATGCGGGCGTTGTGGAAGACTAGGCCCGTGGAAAAAAAGGGAGGAAGCTGGGACTGGAAAAGAGGGGGAGAAAGAAGGAAGGGACCAGAGGCCGAGCCTCCAAAAAGGGCCAGAGAGAGACGACAACGTTAAATCGATATCGGCCTCTGCGGGGTTACGCCCTTCTTTTTTTCGGGGGCAGAGCAGCACTACCTCCACAGGCCTCTTCTTGTTCAGATGAGGGGAGGGGATGAGGAGAGATGGAAAAGGGCGAGGGCTGGGAAGGTAGAAAGCGCCTCACTCATCCTTCCGCAGCCGCCTTCATCCACAAGCCGTCAGCCGCTAGCCGCTGAGCCCATCTTTTCTGCAGACGCTGGCACGCCTTGCCTCCCTCCTTCTACTCTCCTCCTTCTACTCCCTCTATATGCCTCGCCGACTTTCAATGCCAATGAAATGCGCCCCACCCAACCAACCCCTCGCCTCAATATTGCAAACCCACTTCCTCATTTACGCCCTCGCCACATTCCTTATTACTTTCCTAATTCCTGCCTAATGCTCACTCTAACATTACGTAGTCCATTGGATCAAGAAGAGCTAAGGGGAGATGGATGATGGATGAGGATTGGGGGCTGGTGGATGAGTGGAAAGAAGAAGGAGGCGATGAAATGGAGGCGATGGGGCTGCGAAAGCAATTTGAAATGCAATCCGCGGTCTGTGGGCCGGGAGTCCCTTTGGATGGGCCTGGGTGTAGATGGACACAGGAAGGTCCGGTTCCTACTAGCAGGGGCGGAGATCGATGGAGGAGCAGCGGGGAAAGTGCGCATTTCCGCCCTTCCAAAGAGTCTCGGAGAACAGCCCAGCCCTCCCTCCTGCCTCACTAAACTGATATAGCTCTCTGCTCCTGCCCTGCCCTGCCCTGCTGATGACAGAGCCAGAGCGGAGTAATAGCAGAGGTAGACTATTGGCATTCATGCGAGCAGAAGGGGGACTGGAGGAAGCTCCCTCCAGCTTCTCCCCCTCCCACATCCCCCTCCCGCCCCGCACTTAGTCCAGCGGGGAGGCCTAAAGGAGCCTTCTCAGCTTTGCCCACACAAACAGCAGCGAGCAGGCCCTGCATCGATCTCCCCAACTTGGCCTATCATCTGCGCATATGCTTCGGCCCCTCCCAGCCCACCTTACCCACCTTCAGCTTCCACCCCCTTCCTTTCCCACATGCCCCAACCATCATCATCCTCAATCCAGCCCTAACCTCTTCAGCCCCCACGCATCACATCCACATGGCACCACTACTCAGACACACGCCAACATCCCTTATTCTCAAACCTCTTACCCTTCAGCATAGTCGGCTTCTTGCTCGAAGTTTGTGGTTTTCAAAAAAAAATCCGACCTCCTATCAAATAATTTAAATGATTAGAGCATAAGCATAAATAAATGGGAAAGGGGAAAGCTTTGGTAAAGAGAAGTTGGAGGCAGGGTGAAAAGGATCGATGGCTGCCTTCTTTCATGACGGATTTAATAGATTAACCCTTGGTTCGTACGTTGATTCATTTATCACAGCAGCATTCACTGGAGCCTACTTCTTTCTATATCTTCCATGCTTTCCTATGCTCCCCTTTTCTGTTTGTATTTGATGCTTTTGCTATATCATGAACATTCAACAAGGTGTTCTCGGCTGTCGCCAAGATGCGCGGCGTAATTTCCAAGCCAAACACTTAAGCTACAGCAGTGGCGGATATAGGATTTATCATAGAAAAACGAGTAATTTCTGAATTTTAGTAGTTTGAAACATCAAAAAACTGAGTTTTGGGCAAAAATTGACAAATTACGTCAAGCCCAAAAAATGGCCTGGAGATAACACCGAGGCGGGCATTCATGCAAAAAATCAGCCAATTTCGTTGAAAAACCAGTGATTTATGAATTTTAGTAGTTTGAAACATCAAAAAATTGAGTTTTGGGCTAAAATAGAAAAATTACGTCAAGGCCAAAAAATGGCCTGGAGATACCACCTAGGCGGACTTTCATGCAAAATATCAGCCAATTTCGTTGAAAAACCAGTGATTTATAAATTTTCGTACATTGAAACATCAAAATATTGAGTTTTGGGCAAAAATCAAAAAATTACGTCAAGCCCAAAAAATGGCCTGGAGATACCACCGAGTCGGACTTTCATGCAAAAAATCAGCCAATTTCGTCGAAAAACCAGTGATTTATGAATTTTAGTAGTTTGAAACATCAACAAGTATATGGCGCAGAGCGCAATGGGTGACCGCGGAGCTCTCAACATACCCCATTTTTCAACCTTTCTACCTAAAAAAGTAATGTTTCAAATGCTCCGGGACTTGTCAAACCTCTCCAGATCTTCCTCAAATTTTATTTCCTTTCAGGAAAAAAAAAGTTTGTCAATATCCGTTGAGAATTGAGCCTTTTAAAGCATACCCAAATTTTCGACCTTTCTACCCAAAAAAGTAATGTTTCAAATGCTCGGAAACTAGTTCCACCCCTCCATATCTTCCTAAAATCTCATTACCTTTCAGGGAAAAAAAAAGTTTGTCCAAATCCGTTGAGAATTCAGCCTTTTACAGCATACCCAAATTTTCTACCTTTCTACCCAAAAAAGTAATGTTTCAAATGCTCGGAAAACAGTTCCACCCCTCCAGATCTTCCTAAAATTTTATTACCTTTCAGGAAAAAAAAAGTTTGTCCCAATCCGTTGAGAATTGAGCCTTTTACAGCATACCGAAATTTTCAACTTTTCTACCCAAAAAAGTAATGTTTCAAAAGTTCAAATTCCGGGTCTACCCCTCCAGATCTTCCTAAAATCTCATTACCTTTCAGGAAAAAAAAAGTTTGTCCAAATCCGTTGAGAATTCTGCCCGTTCCCAGCATTTCCAGACATACATATATATATATATATATATATACATATATACACATGAGGACAAAAGTTGAGTAACCTCTATGAGACCGCGGAGCGGCCCTTGGGCCGTCTGCGGTCAAAAACTTGAGTTTTGGACGAAAATCGAAAAATTACGCCAAGCCCAAAAAATGGCCTGGAGATACCACCTGTAGGCGGACTTTCATGCAAAAAATCAGCCAATTTCGTTGAAAAACCGCGGAGGCCCGGCCCTGGACAGACATATATATATATATATATATGCGGACAGACGGACGAAAAATGGGGTAACTGGTTAAGCTGGCCTTGGCCGCCCGCCGCTTCGGCAGGCCAGAGCTCCTCCGCCTCGGGCAGGGGCTACGGCCCCTACGCTTCGCCTAGCATGCTTCGCATGCTAGGCTACTCTGGGGCCTCCGCACCCATGCCCTCCGGCCTCCGGAGCTCTGACTGCCCTGCCCTCCGCGGCAGGCGGCCTTCGGCCGCGCAAAAATAATTAATTTTCAAATAAGAGGGTATAAAGGTTTGTGCAATCATTTAAAGCTGCGTATCCATTTTTTCTGCCATTTTACGTGACAAATCATGCTAAAATTTACACGTAAGTTTCATTACACGTATATTTACATTTAAGTTAAGTTTTACATATAAGTTTCATTCTTTCATTGCCTTTTCACCTGGTGAATTTTCAATCTTGGGAGAAAGCGGCTAATTTTTTGTTTGCCAATGATACCGCAGATTTCTAAAGCGATTTGTCTCATTCATGCTGCTAATCTTATGAAACATCATTTGTGTGGCCTTCCATAAGCGCATTCCGTTGCCTCTTGCATTTGAGCAATGCAAGACAGTTTGGATTGTCTCGCCTGTTCCACTCAGCCGCCCTCCGGCCAAGCCGTGCACAGCCTGCAAGCACACATCGGCCTGGCGGCCAGCAACTGGAGCTGTTCCCTCTGCCCCTTCACCGCCGCCTCCTTGTCCCACCTCGTCGCCCATGCACTTCTGCTCGATCACCCATTCCCATTCCCTTCTTCCCAGAGTCTGAGCCCAGCCCTCCTGCAGCTTGCCAAGCGCCTTCAGCTCAAGACCGAGACCGATTCTTTAGAGCAGGCCTGCACTGTAGCCCAATTGGAGAGAGATGCTTTTGCTGAGCCAGCTTCAGCCGATACTAGCACGGAGGCAATGACTACTCTTGCGGATTCTGAGACTTGGACAGTGGCAGTGCCTCTGAAACCTCAAAGATTGAATGGAGGAACATTCCAGGACCTCGAAATGGGAGGAGCAGTGGAGAGGGAAGAAGGTGAAGATGGGATGCTGCACTGTGCCCGGTGTAGCTATGCAACCAAGGTGAAGGGGAATGTGATGGCAAAGGCCTTCTTTCACGTGCTTGCCTGCTGCCAGCTGAAGCCGTTCGCCTGTGGCGGCTGCCGTAAGCGATTCACGCGTAAGCACGAGGCCAAGGTCTGTCACAATCGCCGACCCATCGCCCACGATAAGGAGGCAAGCGAGGCGGCGGTTAAAAACGGCTTCTACGCTTGTTTTCCGACTAGAACCTTTCGATGGAGAGGACTGCCGTAGTGCTGCTTGCCTTTTTTGGTAATTTTGACCTACAGCTTCGGCCGCGTTGAAAAAAATTGAACAATAACAAAATGCATTTGTCAAAAAATCAGATTCTAATACTATTTTATGCTTTTGTTTGCCGTTTTAATTGGGTCAATTGCTTAAAAATGAGAAAAGACGATCAATTTCGTTATGGCGATGGTATCAGCTATACCATTACAGCACTTTTTTACTAACAACGTTGAAATGCCACTAATGTGGTATACGTTAATTAAGCTAAAACGCTTCCGGGAAAACAATATTCCACAAGTTGCTTTTGTGAACTTATTAATTACCCCATGCTTGAGGCAGGTATTTATCAAGAAAAATTGCTGTAATTTCAATCATATACCTGAAAATTTGTCTAAAGTGAAGACAGTTAAAAAATTTGGCCTCTTCATTTAGTATTTAGTCATTTTAGTCACAATTTGAGCCAGCCAAATTGCTTGGTTTGCCCCAAATGTTCACGGTTGTTCGACGCAGAGCGCACCATCTTAGCCAAACAAAGAATAGCAGATGACCTTAGCAACGATGACTTAGAAAAGAATCCCTTTCTGTGCACAATTGAAAAGAAGAAAGAATGGAATAATCTGCGTGTGCAGAAGCAGGCAGTGAAAGCAAGGGCGAAAAGACTTTGGCAACTGACACTGAGCAATGACATCAACGAAATACCGAACACCACAACACTGCCACCAGCGCCCCTATTTATTCAGCCTTGTTTCAGAAAGAGCCTGAAAGGTCAGGATTTTGAAGACTGAAAGGTTTAGATTGAGAGTTAAAAGAGGGAAATACCTTGGCAAGAAGAGCTTTTCTGGGATGTGCTGGCTGGCTGAGTCCCTGTGCATTGAAGTAGGAGAGATCGCGCCCACTGATCTCGATCCAGTCCCCTTCCCGTCTGTCCACAAATCGCCCTACGCCCTTGCCAACCTTCAAATCCACTTTTCATAGCCCCTTTTGGATAAACAAAGAATGAATAGCCTTCTCCAGTTTGTAGCGGTCGCTTGCCGCTGGGTCCAGGTTTTCATCTTGGGACACTTTGCGCGGCCCAGAGAAGGGAGCAGTGCTGGTGGCCAGAGGAGAGTCGGTGTAGGTTCCGCTCTTCCGCTCCCCTCTTCTGTAACATCGAGCAGAGGGAGTAGATGAGACTGAAGCAAGGAAGAGAGGAAGGAAGGCTAACGTGCCAGCCACAATAGGGAAAGCAGAGGCGGCCTCCGGAAAGGCGGCCTCGTCTGCCTCCGCCGCCCTTTCCAGGTACACCGCCCGCCGCAACAGCTACCAATTGCATCCCCTTTTGCTCCAGTTAGGTGAGCAAAGTGGGCGGAAAGGCACCTGCTTGAACTTGGCATAGTCGTCCTCGGTGAGGTGGCAGGGGAGGCTGGAGTTGATGCGGGTGATGCCGGCGCCCTGGGCCTCCTGTCGGTAGGATTTTAGCCCCACACCGCCCGCACTGCCCAGATGTAGTTCGAAGGCGGAGGACTCCATGAGGATGCCCCTCGCCCCAGACTCCTGCACGATCACCTTCGGCGTATCCCGGGCCAGTCTTCAATGCCCCCTTCATCTACTCTGCTGATGCTTCTGCTGAGCAAATGGATACCTTTGGACGAAGTGCAGGGCGTAGTCGAGGTTGGGCTTGAAATTGGGCGGCAGTTGGTCGGGGCCGTCGAAGAAGGCCTGTTCGGAGGCGTCGTCGGAGGAGGCGATGCGGTCGGGGTGGAGCTGGGCCCTGGCGGTGCGAGGTCGATAGGTGTGAATGCGGCCGGAGGGGTGGAAGAGGAAGACGCGAGTGACGAGGGTGTTGCCGGCGTGCTCCTTGAGGCGCTCGAAGACGAGTTCTCCGGAGGGCAGGACGCGCATCATGGCCCAGGCCGTCTGCAGCTTCTTCTCCCCACGCGGTGCTAGTCGCCGGGTGCCGTAGACGTCCCTGGAGGGGGCTGCTGGCTCCCTGAGTGCAGACGGAGGAGGAGGGGCGACGAAATGGGAGCGATCGATGGAGCGTCCGCGCAAAGTTCGCCCGCCGATGGAGCCGGCGGTGGAGGGCTGGTGCCAGTCGTCCAGGGGGTGGTCGGAGGCGGGTGGGAGTAGAGGGTGACGGACTAGGGGCGGAGGCCCTCTGTCGCGGGAGAGAGAGCGAGAGGCGAGACGAGGGGCGCTGGGGAGGCGGGGTTGGTGAGGGGCGGCCGAGGAGCGGCGGCCCCAGCTGCGGGTGAGGCGGGAGGCTGCGTCCGACTCCCCGATCCCGCTGTCTCGAGACACCACGTTCTGACAACACACACGTTTGCATCCTGTGGCTTGGGGAGAGTAAGAACCCTGGCAGTGTATGGTCGTCTGTCAGAAAGAGGCGCGGTGGCGCTGGACGGGAAGGTGCGGAAGGTACTTCTTCGACAGAACTCGGAGGATAAGACCCCTGCCATCGGATGAGGAGTTGTGGAGAATGAGTGGTAAAGGAAAGAGAAGAGGAAGACCTTGGAGGGAGATGCGAGCGTGTGCATGCTTGTGGAGCATGCGATTGACGAGGTCCTGAGCGGGCTGAGAGGAGGTGTTGAGGCGAGTCTCAGCACGGGCATTACGAACGCCGTCCACGGTCTTCATGAGGGACTCTCTGCTCTCCCCGTAGGGCGCCATGCCAGTGAGGCAGTGGTAGAGGATGGAGCCCAGACTCCACACGTCCGCCTCCGCTCCGTAGCCCCCGCCGCGTGCCACTTCCCTGCATCGTTTCCCCTTTTCTTTTCGTTTCACTCTGGAACCAATGTTGTATAACGGAGCGATGAAAGGTGGGTTGCCGACGAGAGACTCGGGCACTCGATTCCCCTGAAGCTCCGTGGACAGCCCAAAATCACCAACCTTCTGCCAAGATCCACATTTTATTCCCTCCTGTCCAAAGGGACGAAAAATGGGAGGCGGTCAAACGACGCGAATGGGCGGGCCTGGGTCCTGAATGAAGACGTTGGCGGTGGAGAGGTCGCGGTGAATGATGTTGCTCGCATGCAATGCCTCCACCGCGTGCACAAGCTGGCACAGCACATCTGCTGCTGAAGATGGAGCAGAGGATTGAAGAGAAGGAGGGGAGGAAATGTTTGATACCATCAGTTTCTAAGAGCCTGCCTTCGGGCTGGCGTCGAATGAGATCGCGTAAGTTGCCGCCTTCGCAAAGCTCCATGACCAGGTGCAGATTGCCGTCCTGTTCGAAGTGCGTTATGCTCTGCAACGCCCCGGCCTAATTCTTCTGACGACCAGCTAGAGTAAAATTGAAGTTAACCTCGACGATGTAGGGATGGTGGACTTTCTCGCTCAGGGAAACCTCCTGCTCCAGTTTTAGCCGATTCATCCGCCGCCCTCGCCCTTCCAACGGAACCTGCCAGCACAATTCTTCTAGAATCTAGACCTCCTCCTTTAGGCAAACAAGAGGGAGGAACCTTTTTGATGGCAACGTATCGCCCATCCTGCTCTGACCAGGCTTTATAGACACTCCCAAAAGCTCCTTTTCCTATCGCCTCTTCCAGACGATAACCAGGCAACTGTCAAGTACTTGAAATGAGCAAACATTTTTCACCTGAGAATACTCTAACACTCACCATGACCCGAGGCAATTCAGATGCTGAGCGCCATTCGCAAAGGAGCGAATCACGCACTAGTCGATTAGGTAACTGGAGGAATGAGGCTGCGTTCAAACACTGCGGTCTATCCTGGGGGCTGGAAAGATGCCTGCGCATCCAAAGACCGCCTCCTGCAACAGTACCGACAAGCAAGTCAAGGCCTCGTGTGGGAGACAAGGCTGGTATAGAGTAAGGAAGGGAAGTTAGTGGAGGAAGAATGGCTCTGCTCCGCTCTGGTGCCCTGTTGCGCTCCAGTCTCTGCAAAAGCCATGCGAGTCTGTCCACGAGCAGCGGGCGGCCAGGCGGCGGCTACACCTACGTGGGCGAGGAACAGCCGCCCAAGGAGACCTTCGCCGAGGTTTGAGCCGGAGAGAGGTGTGATTGGGCGGATGAAAGATGTGGGAGGAGGTTGTAGATGACGGAGGCGGCGGGTCAGAGTCTCTTCTTCGTGGAGTGCATGCGAGCCATGGGCCTCGTCCTCGGCATGTCCTTCAAAGAGCCTGCCACCATCAACTATCCCTTTGAGAAGGGCCCTCTCAGTCCAAGGTATGTTCTAGGTGCTTCAAATTGACAGAGCATGAAAATGGTTTTTGAATTTGTAGATTTCGAGGAGAGCATTTGCTACGGCGGTATCCATCCGGAGAGGAGCGGTGCATAGCGTGCAAACTTTGCGAAGCCATTTGCCCTGCCCAGGCCATCACGATCGAGGCGGAGACGCGGCCGGATGGCTCTCGTCGCACTACGCGCTACGACATTGACATGACGAAATGCATCTACTGCGGACTCTGTCAGGAAGCTTGCCCTGTCGACGCCATCGTTGAGGTCTCCTTTTAACCCCCGAGGCTACTCAGCGTGAGTTTTATTTTTGGGCAATTTCATTTTTGGCTTTTGACGACATAGTATCTTTCAACGACATTTTTGGCTTATTTTGTACCAGATATATAAATGTGACCAAGCTAATGGCAAAGAAATTTGAATTACTTATTGCCCCTTTTGCGATCTTTCAATGATTCCAATGATGAGAAATACTTTACAAATATCACCAATTAGTCATTTATTTTGCTTCGAAAAGGGCATCATTGAACTAAATCACCTTACGGGAACACGTGGGTCATAAGAGGGCTAGACCTATTTTTCGACCTGTTCAGCTTAGATATTTAGTTTATAAACTTTTGTTAACCTTTTCTCAAATCATAATCGAATATTGTAACATTTGCTAAACATTATAGTTTAAGGAATTTCAGGACCAATCAAGGTCTGGTTACAATGGACTCTTTTACTTTCTGATTCCACAACAGAATAAATGTTTTCAAGTAATTTCTTGAGCGTTAAATATCTGCTAAAGTCTGAGAGTGATCTGCTCACCAAAGAAAATTGGTGTCAGCTCACCAAAGTATTTTATTAATTAATTTTTAAATAAACAGTTACTAAAATGTGACATGAAAAATGACTCAAAACAAGTCACAATTTAAAAACATAATGTAAAATACGAATTTTTGCTCAGTGAAATTTGCCATTTTCTAGCCCATTAATGCTTGAAGTTGGAGGCGTGGGCTGATTCCTTTTTCCAGTGGTAAGGTTTTTCTGCGAGCATATTACAGTTGCATTAATAGGTAGATAATTTCTAAAATGAAAACTAAAGTCAGATTTTAGTGTCCGCGCATTTTGCAGGGCTGCCCAGTGCCAAAACAGGCGTTTAACTGAAACGATGTTGCAGGGCCCGAACTTTGAATTCTCAACGGAGACGCACGAAGAACTGCTGTACAACAAGGAAAAGCTGCTGAACAACGGCGACCGTTGGGAGTCCGCCGTCGCAGAAAACCTCAAAGCTGATTACCTCTACAGATGAGACCGCAACACACACCCTCATTGCAGATTCTGTTCATAGACGAGTTCTCATAGCTTTCTCATTTGGCTACTCCCTTGCTTACACATCAAACACGATCATGGCTCATCCACAGCTTGACATGACGCAAGGAGCAGAGCAAAAAGGGAGCCAAAGGGGCATAATGCGGGAGGGCGGGCACATTATTTGCGCGAAAACTAGTCGGGGAGCGGGTTTTTGGGGTCGGCGCTGTGGCGGCGGCTCTGATTGTTTAAAGCGGGCAGGACAAATGGCTGGCACACCAGACCTCATCACATGACTCACTCCAAGCCCTCCTCTACAACTCCACCACCCACCGAGCTCACAGCGGGCACCCAGTCGACCCCCATCGACGCTGCTTATCACCACTCCTTATTTGCCTTTTCTTGGAAAGCTTTCCTACACATGACTAGAGATCAGCTGTTTGCATCAGGTGGGGTCCAGTGTAGATGTAGAGGGGAGGAGATGGGTTGGTGGGCAGGTAAGAGAGAGGATAGGAGCTGGGTGGCGGGGCTATTTGGCCTGGGCGGAGTGTCTTGGGGGAGGCGCCGGCTATTCTTTTGGCGCAAGGTCAGTGAATGTGTCAATATTCCCTGAGTGTGTAGTGAGGGGAGGGGGGGGGGGGAGGGGGTAAAAAGGGGAGGCCTTGTGAGGACTTGGCGCTCGCAGGCCCTTCTAATACCCAGCCCTCTTTTCCCTCCCACCGCCTCCTCCCCGCCTCCGCCCAGACTAACACTCACCCATCGCCCTCTCCAACGCACATCCATCCTTACCTTTTCTACCATGCTGCACATTTTTGCCCTCTCTTTCCCCTATCACGGTCGTGTTTTTTCTGTAGGGTTCCTCCAAGCTTCAGTGTCTGCATTGGACTAAATGGAGGAAGTTTGCAGGTGTTGAAGGATAGAGGGATATTCGTAAAGGAGCGGGCTTTGGTCCCGACACGATAGTGGGGTCTCGGCTCCCCTGCGCTCCTTCCCTCCCCAGCTCCCCTCCCTCCCGGGCCCACTCCCATCTCTCCCCTCTCTCACCCCCTCCCTCCCTCCCGCAGCACAGCCTACCCATACCCCCTTCCTCCACACACACCCCCTGTCTCTACACACACGCACATACACACTTCTACTCAACACAACCTACACTTTCCCCTCCCTCCCCTCTCCTACCTTCCTCTGGCCGCCCGCCGCAAAACAGGCGCCAGCCAGCCAACTCCACCAGCCCTTCTGCCTCCATCGCTCCCTCCACTCTCAGCCCTCGCCTCCTCCTCCTCCTCCTCCTCATGCTCCCTGCCTCCTCCATCTGAGTCTCCCTCCCCTCATGGAGCAGGAGGAGCGCCTGGAGGCCGGCGACCCCGTCCGCAGCCCCCTCAAGGACTCCAACTCCCCCGTCCCTCCCCTCCTCCACCAACCCCCAGCCCCCCAAGTCCCATCAACCCCCACCAACCCCCACGCCCCCGCCACTTCGCATCTGTGACCAGCAACCTGCACCTCCCCCGACCGTCTCCCCTACTCCCACTGCCCAGCAGCCACCGACCAAATCGGAGCCTCTGGAGCCGGAGCCAGGGGCGGAGGAGAGTGAGGAGGACCCCGTGGCGGCATGGAAGCGCTCGGTGGAGGAGCATCGAACCTCCTCCCCCGACTACATCAATGAGGACATCATCGACGGATTCGCCATTATCAGCTTTCGCTCCAAGGAGGAACTAATGGTTCCTATTATTCCTTTTGTCGCCCTTTCATTTCATTCTTTCTGGCGAACAGAGCTGGCTTTGTTCACAGCCTGCTTATGCGCTCACAAGGACGCCTTCCCATTCTTTCTTTATCCTCACCTCATTAATCGAACCATATGACTGACTGAAGCATTTGGGAACGCCCACGCGTGAACACATTTTTTGCTAGCCACGTCTCCCCTGGCTCATTTTCCACCTCATCAACCTGTTACTTTCAAGAGATTTTGGATGATGGAGTTAGGTGGGATGAATAAATAGAATAAGGAGGTGCGCCTAAGCTGAATGGCTAGGAATGGGAGTGGGAGGTGGGGGTGGAAGACTCGTTTGTGTTTACTGACCTCGCGCGTACACTGAGAGCCAGTGTCACGGGAGGGAAGAAGGGAGGGAGGGAAGGAGACCTTCTTCTCTCCTCTCTCGCCCTCCCTCCTTCCACATTGCGCGTCTGAGCCCATTCCAGCCGTCTTCCCATGCTTTCCAGCCCCCCTTAGGCCCTATCAACCCCTTTCCATATTTAGCAGCCTTCAGATTGTACCGCCTCCGGATATGGCTATTTCAAGCTTAAGGATGATGAGAAAGATGGGATTAAGGGAGAGAGCAGATGTTGCATGTTAGAGAAGAGGAGGAGGTAAAACGGCGGGACTTAGCGGCACGTGCCATCCAGCCTTCCTTCTGGGCTCACACGTTGCTGTAGCCTTCTCATTTTCCCTTACTGATTATGGCTGAAATCTCTCTTTTGTGATCCTGATCATTAACAGAATAGTGTCAACTATTTCAGGTCCATCAATTTTTATTTATTTAACCATATATTTATTTAGCAGTATCAATAGGCATTACGTTTGAATGTGAAATCTCCTATAGCCTTTAGCTGCTGGAAAATATTTTATTTCCCTGAAAAGACGAGGCATTCGCTAATCAATTGGCCATGAATGTCGGTTGCTCAGGTTCTGATCAATCCGGGGCAAATTCAAAGTTCGTGCTTCCGCGGATTAGAAGAGGCGGGCATGAATAATGCATAGGAACGGAGTGTCTGGTAAAGTTTCTATTGCGGGGCTTTTTACTGGAATCAAAGAAGGCAGGTGTTGAGCAGGAGCAAAAGGTGGCCGCTCCCTCCCCCGTCCCCTTTCTCCTCCTGCCCACTGCCCCTCCTCTGTCAACCTCCCCCGTGCGCCCATCATTCACTCCATTTCCTCTTCCCCAGTCTGCGTCTGGTGCAGGAGAAAGAGGAATGAGGTTGTGTGCAGGCGCTGACGGCGGGTGAGAAGGCAGCGGAGGCTCGAGCTGCTGAGCTGGCGGCGGAGGCGGAGAGACGCCGACTGGAGGAGGAGAAACGAAAGGTTTCTCCAATCCACACCTGGAAAGATGGATGGGAAGGCATGGGAGGAAGAAGATGGTTCAGGTGGAGGAGGAGCGACGTCGGAAGGCTGAAGAGGCGGAAAAACGACTCCCGCCGCCCAAACCCAAGCCCAAGCGGCCCAAACCGCAGAACGCCCTCAAACTCCAGGTTTCTTGGCCAGCTTTGCGTTTGGTCTTTTTTGGAGATAGGCGGTGTTGGATGGGGGACAAAAAAGGATTGCCTGTGCAGTGGAGCGATAAGAGGAGGGCAGGGTGGGTGGCTGTAGTGGTTGAGGAGGCGGTGAATAATGAAGATAGACGCGCGCACAGCCATTTTTCCCACGTGAACTCTCCCTCTATTTGCACTTTCCCCGACTGTCACCTGTTTTCGCAAATACTCCTGCATTTAGCCAAATATGCCTTTGGCATCAATCCCTGCCCTTCATTGTCTTTATCAATCTATCGTTCCGGGAGTTTTAAAAATTCCGTTTTCCCTTAAACTTATCGACAAAATAATATAAATGGTTTTACCTTCAGGCCTATACAACACCTGAATGCTCAAAAAAGCCAATTCTGCGTTGCGCAAGAGAGGTGTAAGTGTTCAGTTGGGGGTCTAGGCGGCGTGAACTATCTGTTGAAGAGATGAGATGGCAATCTGCTTGAAAGATGTTTGGGCGTGAGGGAAGAAGGCCATGGATGGGCTGCCCTGTCCCCATGGCTGGGTGGGAGTTGAGGAGGCTTAGGCTTTCATGGACTGAGGTAGGGTGGCTGGAAGGATGGAGGGAAGGAGGATTGGAGGGTCGTGGGTTGAAGCAGCGATTAACTTGAAAATGAATAGAAGCAGTGCGTGGCCCAGGTTCCCACTTTTTTCCGCAGTCGGGGGCGCCTTTTTCAAGCCTCATGCAAGGGCAAATAGGGCGGTAGGGGCTGTGTAGGGAGGGAGGGAAGGGGAAGAGGGGAGAGGAAGGAAGAGGAGGAGAGGAGGGGAAGAAGCCTGCTGGTAATGGATAGAGGGCGCTGGCGTCGCTGGCGTCAAGGCTGCTCCGAGGTTGGCCAGAGCAGAGCAGAACAGAAGTGGCCCCTCCCACTCCTCCGCCCGCCCGGCCTCAAATAGGCCCCGCCGCTCCTCCTCAAGGAGGCAAAGAGGGCCAGCAATCCCAGTGCTTGATTTGGATTGCATGAGAGGTGAGCAGAGCACAGCCCGTCCGCGCTCTCTACCACCGCCTACCTCCAAGGTCCGAACTTCCTCTCTCTCTCTGCTCCTATGCCTGGTGAGACGAGAGCTAAAGGAGGGAAGGTAAAGGAGGAGAGGTAGAGAAGGAGAGGGAGAGGAGGAAGCGAGAGAGAGAGAGAGAGAGAGAAAGGAGTGGGAGAGTGAGAGAGGAGAGTGGGAGGTATGAGGAGGTATGAGGAGGGTAGGAGGGGGAGGTGCTCCACTCTGTCCCGTCCCGGCGCCGGGCTGAGGTAGAAGGGGGAGAAGCTGAGCACTTATTCATCCGCAATGATCACTCTGAAGAGCCCACTTGTGGCCAAGCCTCACCTTTCCAGCCTCCTCCTGCCCCGACTCTTTGCCCTACACTCTCATCACAGCCAGGCACAGCACCTCCCTCCAGTGCCCTCTTCTCCTAGCCCTCCTCTCTCCACCCCATCATCGCCCACCCTTCACTCTGCTCTCACCCTCCTCCCTTCTCTCCTCCTCCCCCCAACCCCTACCCTCCCTCCCTCCCGCCCACCACCACGCCCACCCCACACAAGGCCCAAGACAAACTCTTCCTGGCCGCCCTCTCACTCTCCTGCCCTCCCTCATAGCCCAGGCCAAGCCAAGTGCCCATCCAGCGGCTCTCTTGCAAAAACTTTGGAGTGGCACTGGGCGGGAGGGGAGGGAGAGGGAGGAGAGGTGGGGGGAAATGGGGTGAAGGGAGGGAGAGGGGAAGGAGGCTGGTGAAAGGAGAGGAGGGAGGGGCCAGCCATCGTCAGGCGCTCAGTGAGGGAGGGTAGCGCAGGCGGGATGGTTTGGGGTGATGATGTGATGGTTGGATGTGGTGTGGAGAAGAGTGGTTGGGTGAAGGAAGACGGGGAGGGCGCGGGAGATGAGCTCTTGTCCCATCTAATGGTCAAGTGGAAGGAGAGAGCGGGGGTGGAAGGAGGCCTCCCTCCATCCACTCTCTCCACCGTCGCACACGGCCCAACCTCCTCTGCTCCCGGCCCGGCCAGGAGGCGGGGAGGGGCGGGAGAGATTGGATGAAGCGGAGTGTGGGCGGAAGGTGCAATGAGGCTGAAAAGCTTCGCCTCATCCGGCCTGACCTGCTTTGCTTTGTCACTATGGCCTCTGGCTGGGCTCTAGCTGGGGAAGAGGGTAATTGTTGGGAACGGGATTCTGGAGTGCGGCATTAGCGCCACCGCCCTCCTCCCCTCCCCTCCCATCCCATACCCAGCCAACCTAATCAGGCGCCGCCTATCTCCTCTCCCCTTTCCCTCCTCCTCCTTGTTAGGCCAAAGCGGCGACGAAGCCTAGGGAGTTTGTGGCCTGTTGGAGGAAGGGGAGGTTTTGTGGAAGGAGGGAGGGATGGGGTGAGACAAGGCCATTAGGCCGCCAGCGCCTGCCTCTGATTCCCTTTGCCCACTTACACTAGCCTCTATGGCCTCATCAACCCCAGCAAACTGCGCCCCACCGCCGCCAGCCCTCATCGCGTGCCTCCAAACCATACTATCTCCCTCCCTCCTTCCATACCATCCCATCTTCCTCTGCTTCATTCCTTCGCTTCAGTCTCTCATCTGCGCGACATGCACTGCGCTGAGGTGGTGATTGATGGATGCGGGTTGCAGGAGAGGACGGGAGGCGGTGGAGGAGCGCGGGGAAGTTCTCTGGCCCTCCCAGCCAGCAGCCAGACTACAGCCGCCAACGGTAGGAGCCTCTCTTTCCTCCTCTCCTCTTCCTCTCCTTCCCCATCTGGAGGGAGGGCCTCCCCTCTTCCCCGCCCAGGGGGGAGGAAGGAAGGAAGGAAAGGCGGGCAGGGGAAGAGAGGAGGAGCGAAATCTGGTCGGAAGCAGGGAGGGGCGGAGGGCGGGTAAAAGGTGCGCCGAAAGTATCCGGCCCAGGAAGCTCCTTGCCGAGGTGCTAATTGGATTGCTTTATCTCGCCCCCGGCCTTCAACTCTGCCCAAAGCGCGCAGCAGGCCTCCCCTCCTTTCCTCCCTCCCTCCTTTCCTCCCTCCTACCCCCACATCCCCATCCCCACTCCTACCCATTCCCCTCCCCTCCCCTCCCCATGGCCAGCCCCTCCTTGACTTATGAGAGCGGCCGGCTTCCTTTCCTTCCGCCCGCACTCTGCCCCTCTTAACCCCTCCCTTCCAAGAGCAGGCAGTGAGTCCTTAGCTGAGGGAGGCCCAGTGCACAGCTGTGTTCAAGCCCTCCCTCCCTGCCTCTCCTTCCCCGGGTGGCAAGCCAAACAGCGGCGGGCCGAAGGATTGAAATCATCTCTACTCTATTGAGGCATGGCCGTGAAGCGAGCACTGGAAGAACTGGCGCTGGAGGGAACGCGGCCGTTGAAGGCCCCGAAGTTGGAGCCTCCCGACACCAGCGCCTCATCCTCCAGCCCCCTCTCTCAATCCCGTCACACTCACTCCGTCCCACACTCCCTACGCAGCCCTCTCGCTCCCTTCCACGCCACCGCCAACCCCCTCACCTCGCCAAACCGTACTTTCACTCTTACACTTATCCTCTTTCTTTACTTCTCATTTCTTTCTTTCTGACTTAGGATGAGGGAAAGAAAGTGACATGGCTGGGTAAAGAGCTAGGGAGAGGAGGAGAGTAGGTGGGAAGAGAGGAGGGAGGAGAGGAGGGGAGGGAAATGGGGGTGACACTTGAGTCGGGGGTGAAGAGGGCTGGAGGAGAGTTTCCGCCCCCACTCCTATTCAGCTTCAAGTAGGAGCAGAAGTGGCGCCAGGAGAGCCTCACGCATTCCCTCCTTCCCTCCCTCCCTCCCTGCACCACAACCCTCCCTCATATGGCCTACCTTCCTCATCCACCCTCTGCCCTCTCTTCCCTTCCCCTGCCTTCCCTGCCAACACTCAAGGGTCATCGGCTAGCAAAGGCAATGGCAGAGGGAAGGCCTTGAAGTGGAGCACCGCCCCATTCTCGGGTGTCGCATCCACTCACCCCACTCAGACCCTTCCCTCCTCCCCTCACTCCATCCCACTCCTACCCTCCCCCACCTAATTGTCAGCTTCACATGAGTCCTGGCTACGCCAAGCACCCTTACCACTGCTTTCCTCTCATCCCTCCCGCCTCTTCCCCTTTAATGGACCCCTTTCCGCTCTCCCTCTCCTTGCCTCCATCCACTTCCCACCCGCCTTTCCCATTCTCAATGTCAGGCCAGATTACAGAACACGAAAAACAGGTGACTGTGCATTTGCAGACGAGCTGCTGAAAGACACGCCGAAAAAAGCGGGCGCAGATGGAAGCAGAAGCAGGTGCGGCAGCAGTCGTGGAGGGTCGGAGGCTACGCCGGCGGGTGCTGCTCCTCCTGCGCCCTCTCTTCCCTTCCCACCCACCGCCCCCTTCTTCGCGCATCACCCCGCCTCTGCACACTCCGCCTCCTACCGCCCGGACTCCACCCCGCCCTCCTCGCCCAGCTCTCCTCCTCCCTTGCCGCCTCCGCCAGCAACCATTCCTCACACAACCTTCCCAGCAAAGGCTTCCACCCTCACAAGCCCACAACAACACCCCTGCCAAGCACCCACGCCCTCCACCTCTCACCTACCCTCTCCATCCACCTCCTCCGCATCTGGCCAAAACAAGTACATTGCTCACACTGGCCATTAGGAGGACAAGAGAAAAAAGGGGCTGAAGGGGTGATTAGGGAAGAGGGGGAGGGATGAGAGGAAAGCAGTGGTAAGGGTGCTTGGCGTAGCCAGGACTCATGTGAAGCTGACAATTAGGTGGGGGAGGGAGGAGTGGGAGGAGTGATGGGAGTAGGGGAGAGGAAGGGTCTGAGTGGGGTGAGTGGATGCGACACCCGAGAATGGGGCGGCGCTCCACTTCAAGGCCCTCCCTCCCTCTGCCATTGCCTTTGCTAGCCGATGACCCTTGAGTGTTGGCAGGGAGGAAGGGGAAGGGAAGAGAGAGCAGAGGGTGGATGAGGAAGGTAGGCCATATGAGGGAGGGAGGGAGGGAGGGGTTGTGGTGCAGGGGAGGGAGGGAGGGAGGGGAGGGAAGGAGGGGAATGCGTAGGCTCTCCTGGCGCCACTTCTGCTCCTACTTGAAGCTGAAGAGGAGTGGGGGCGGAACCCCCCCAGCCCTCTTCACCCCCGACTCAAGTGCCACCCCCATTCCCCCTCCTCTCCTCCTCCCTCCCTCCTCTCTTCCCACCTACTCTCCCCTCTCCCTCTCTTTACCCAGCCATGTCACTTTCTTTCCCTCATCCTAAGTCAGAAAGAAAAGAAATGAGAAGTAAAGAAAGAGGATAAGTGTAAGAGTGAAAGTACGGTTTGGCGAGGTGAGGGGGTTGGGCGGTGGCGTGGAAGGGGGGGAGCGAGAGGGCTGCGTAGGGAGTGTGGGACGGAGTGAGTGTGACGGGATTGAGAGAGGGGGCTGGAGGATGAGGCGCTGGTGTCGGGAGGCTCACTTCGGGGCCTTCAACGGCCGCCTTCCCTCCAGCGCCAGTCTTCCAGTGCTCGCTTCACGGCCATGCCTCAATAGAGCAGAGATCATTTCAATCCTTCGGCCCGCCGCTGTTTGGCTTGCCACCCGGGGAGGGAGAGGCAGGGAGGGCTTGAGCACAGCTGTGCACTGGGCCTTCCTCAGCTAAGGACTCACTGCCTGCTCTGGGAAGGGGGGGGGAAGAGGGGAGGGAGGGGTTAAGAGGGGCAGAGTGCGGGGCGGAAGGAAAGGAAGCCGGCCGCTCTCATAAGTCAAGGAGGGGCTGGCCATGGGGGGGGGAGGGGGGAGGGGAGGGGAGGGGAGGGGGGAAGGAGTGGGGGGTGGGGGATGTGGGGGTAGGAGGGGAGGGAAAGGAGGGAGGAAAGGAGGGGAGGCCTGCTGCGCGCTTTGGGCAGAGTTGAAGGCCGGGGGCGAGATAAAGCAATCCAATTAGCACCTCGGCAAGGAGCTTCCTGGGCCGGATACTTTCGGCGCACCTTTTACCCGCCCTCCGCCCCTCCCTGCTTCCACCAGATTTCGCTCCTCCTCTCTTCCCCTGCCCGCCTTTCCTTCCTTCCCTTCCTCCCCCTGGGGGGGGAAGAGGGGAGGCCCTCCCTCCAGATGGGGAAGGAGAGGAAGAGGAGAGGAGGAAAGAGAGGCTCCTACCGTTGGCGGCTGTAGTCTGGCTGCTGGCTGGGAGGGCCAGAGAACTTCCCCGCGCTCCTCCACCGCCTCCCGTCCTCTCCTGCAACCCGCATCCATCAATCACCACCTCAGCGCAGTGCAAGTCGCGCAGATGAGAGACTGAAGCGAAGGAATGAAGCAGAGGAAGATGGGATGGGATGGAAGGAGGGAGGGAGGGAGATGGTATGGTTTGGAGGCACGCGATGAGGGCTGGCGGCGGTGGGGCGCAGTTTGCTGGGGTTGATGAGGCCATAGAGGCTAGTGTAAGTGGGCAAAGGGAATCAGAGGCAGGCGCTGGCGGCCTAATGGCCTTGTCTCACCCCATCCCTCCTTCCACAAGCCATCCCCTCCCTCCAACAGGCCACAAACTCCCCAGGCTTCGTCGCCGCTTTGGCCTAACAAGGAGGAGGAGGAGGGGAAGGGGAGAGGAGATCGGCGCCGCCTGATTAGGTTGGCTGGGGGTGGGCTGGGTATGGGAGGGGAGGGGAGGTGGGCGGTGGCGCTAATGCCGCACTCCAGAATCCCGTTCCCAACAATTACCCTCTTCCCCAGCTAGAGCCCAGCCAGAGGCCATAGTGACAAAGCAAAGCAGGTCAGGCCGGATGAGGCGAAGCTTTTCAGCCTCATTGCACCTTCCGGCCACACTCCGCTTCATCCAATCTCTCCCGCCCCCCCGCCTCCTGGCCGGGAGCAGAGGAGGTTGGGCCGTGTGCGGCGGCGGAGAGAGTGGATGGAGGCTGTAGTGGAGGGAGGCCTCCTTCCACCCCCGCTCTCTCCCTCCACTTGACCATTAGATGGAGACAAGAGCTCATCTCCCGCGCCCTCCCCGTCTTCCTTCACCCAACCACTCTTCTCCACACCACATCCAACCATCACATCATCACCCCAAACCATCCCTCCTCGGCGCCCTGCCTGCGCTACCCTCGCTCACTGAGCGCCTGACGATGGCCCCTCCCTCCTCTCCTTTCACCAGCCTCCTTCCCCTCCCTCCCTTCACCCCGTTTCCCCCCTCCTCTCCTCCCCTCCCCCTCCCCCCTCTCCCCCTCCAGCCCATTGCCACTCCAAAGTTTTAGCAAGAGAGCCGCTGGATGGGCACTTGGCTTGGCCTGGGCTAAGAGGGAGGGCAGGAGAGTGAGAGGGCGGCCAGGAAGAGTTTGTCTATGGCCTTGTGAGTGGAGGTCGAGGTGGAGGGCGGGAGGGAGGGGTGGGGGGGGGGGGGGGGGGGGGAGGGAGGAGAGAGAGGGGAGGAGGGTGAGAGCAGAGTGAAGGGTGGGCGATGATGGGGTGGAGAGAGGGAGGGCTAGAGAGGAGAAGAGGGCACTGGAGGGAGGTGCTGTGCCTGGCTGTGATGAGAGTGTAGGGCAAAGAGTCGGGGCAGGAGGAGGCTGGAAAGGTGAGGCTTGGCCACAAGTGGGCTCTTCAGAGTGATCATTGCGGATGAATAAGTGCTCAGCTTCTCCCCCTTCTACCTCAGCCCGGCGCCGGGACGGGACAGAGTGGAGCACCTCCCCCTCCTACCCTCCTCATACCTCCTCATACCTCCCACTCTCCTCTCTCTCTCTCACTCTCCCACTCCTTTCTCTCTCTCTCTCTCTCTCTCGCTTCCTCCTCTCCCTCTCCTTCTCTACCTCTCCTCCTTTACCTTCCCTCCTTTAGCTCTCGTCTCACCAGGCATAGGAGCAGAGAGAGGAAGTAAGGACCTTGGAGGTTGGTGGTGGTAGAGAGCGCGGGCGGGCTGTGCTCTGCTCACCTCTCATGCAATCCAAATCAAGCACTGGGATTGCTGGCCCGCTTTGCCTCCTTGAGGAGGAGCGGCGGGGCCTATTTGAGGCCGGGCGGGCGGAGGAGTGGGAGGGGCCACTTCTGTTCTGCTCTGGCCAACCTCGGAGCAGCCTTGACGCCAGCGACGCCAGCGCCCTCTATCCATTACCAGCAGGAGGGAGGGAGGCTTCTTCCCCTCCTCTCCTCTTCCTTCCCCTCCCCTCTTCCCTCCCCCTCCCCTCCCCTCCCTCCCTACACAGCTCCTACCGCCCTATTTGCCCTTGCATGAGGCTTGAAAAAGGCGCCCCCGACTGCGGAAAAAAGTGGGAACCTGGGCCACGCACTGCTTCTATTCATTTTCAAGTTAATCGCTGCTTCAACCCACGACCCTCCAATCCTCCCTCCCTCCATCCTTCCAGCCACCCTGCCTCAGTCCATGAAAGCCTAGGCCTCCTCAACTCCCACCCACCCATGGGGACAGGGCAGCCCATCCGTGGCCTTCTTCCCTCTCGCCCAAACATCTTTCAAGCAGATTGTCATCTCATCTCTTCAACAGATAGTTCACGCCGCCTAGACCCCCAACTGAACACTTACACAACTTGCGCAACGCAGAATTGGCTTTTTTGAGCATTCAAGTGTTTATAGGCCTAAAGATACAACCATTTAAAAAAATTATTTTGTCGAAAAGCTTAAAAGATAACTGTATTTTTAAAACTCTCGGAACGAGAGATTGATAAAGACATAGACAATGAAGGGCAGGGATTGATGTCAAATGCATATTTGGCTAAATGCAGGAGTATTTGCGAAAACAGGTGGGAGTCGGGGAAAGTGCAAATAGAGGGAGAGTTCACGTGGGAAAAATGGCTGTGCGCGCGTCTATCTTCATTATTCACCGCCTCCTCAACCACTACAGCCACCCACCCTGCCCTCCTCTTATCGCTCCACTGCACAGGCAATCCTTTTTTGTCCCCCATCCAACACCGCCTATCTCCAAAAAAGACCAAACGCAAAGCTGGCCAAGAAACCTGGAGTTTAAGGGCGTTTTGCGGTTTGGGCCGCTTGGGCTTGGGTTTGGGCGGCGGGAGTCGTTTTTCCGCCTCTTCAGCCTTCCGACGTCGCTCCTCCTCCACCTGAACCATCTTCTTCCTCCACTGCCTTCCCATCCATCTTTCCAGGTGTGGATTGAAGAGACCTTTCGTTTCTCCTCCTCCAATCGGCGTCTCTCCGCCTCCGCCGCCAGCTCAGCAGCTCGAGCCTCCGCTGCCTTCTCACCCGCCGTCAGCGCCTGCAGCACACAACCTCATTCCTCGTTCTGCTGCACCAGACGCAGACTGGGGAAGAGGAAATGGAGTGAATGATGGGCGCACGGGGGAGGTTGACAAAGGAGGGGCCAAGTGGGCAGGAGGAGAAGGGGAGCGGGGGGAGGAGCGGCCACCTTTTGCTCCTTCTCAACACCTGCCTTCTTTGATTCCAGCAAAAAGCCTCGCAATAGAAACTTTACCAGACACTCCGTCTCCTATGCATTATTCATGCCCGCCTCTTCTAATCCGCGGAAGCACGAACTTTCAGATTTGCCCTGGATTCATCAGAACCTGAGCAACCGACATTCATGGTCAATTGATTGCTATTTGCCGAATGCCTCTCTTTTCAGGGAAATGAAATATTTTCCAGCAGCTAAAGGCTACAGGAGATTTCACATTTAAACGGAATGCCTATTGATACTGCTAAATAAATATATGGCTAAACAAATAAAAATTGATGGACCTGAAATAGTTGACACTATACTGTTAATGATCAGGATCACAAAAGAGAGATCTCAGCTGTAATCAGTAAGGGAAAATGAGAAGGCTACAGCTACGTGTGAGCCCAGAAGGAAGGCTGGATGGCACGTGCCGCTAATTCCCGCCGTTTTACCTCCTCCTCTTCTCTAACATGCAACATCTGCTCTCTCCCTTAATCCCATCTTTCTCATCATCTTAAAAGCTTGAAATAGCCATATCCGGAGGCGGTACAATCTGAAGGCTGCTAAATATGGAAAGGGGTTGATAGGGCCTAAGGGGGGCTGGAAAGCATGGGAAGAAGGCTGGAATGGGCTGAGACGCGCAATGTGGAAGGAGGGAGGGCGAGAGAGGAGAGAAGAAGGTCTCCCTCCCTCCTTCCCTTCTTCCCTCCCGTGACACTGGCTCTCAGTGTACGCGCGAGGTCAGTAAACACAAACGAGTCTTCCACCCCCACCTCCCACTCCCATTCCTAGCCATTCAGCTTAGGCCACTCCGCGCCTCTTTATTCTATTTATTTATCCCACCTAACTCCATCATCCAAAATCGTTTGAAAGTAACAGGTTGATGAGGTGGAAAATGAGCCAGGGGAGACGTGGCTAGCAAAAAATGCGTTCACGCGTGGGCGTTCCCAAATGCTTCAGTCAGTCATATGGTTCGATTAATGAGGTGAGGATAAAGAAAGAATGGGAAGGCGTCCTTGTGAGCGCATAAGCAGGCTGAGAACAAAGCCAGCTCTGTTCGCCAGAAAGAATGAAATGAAAGGGCGACAAAAGGAATAATAGGAACCATGAGTTCCTCCTTGGAGCGAAAGCTGATAATGGCGAATCCGTCGATGATGTCCTCATTGATGTAGTCGGGGGAGGAGGTTCGATGCTCCTCCACCGAACGCTTCCATGCCGCCACGGGGTCCTCCTCGCTGTCCTCTGCCCCTGGCTCCGGCTCCAGAGGCTCCGATTTGGTCGGTGGCTGCTGGGCAGTGGGAGTAGGGGAGAGGGGCGGGGGAGGTGCAGGTTGCTGGTCGCAGATGCGAAGTGGCGGGGGCGTGGGGGTCGGTGGGGGTTGATGGGACTGGGGGGGCGGGGGGGTTGGTGGAGGAGGGAGGGACGGGGGAGTTGGAGTCCTTGAGGGGGCTGCGGACGGGGTCGCCGGCCTCCAGGCGCTCCTCCTGCTCCATGAGGGGAGGGAGACTCAGATGGAGGAGGCAGGGAGCATGAGGAGGAGGAGGAGGAGGAGGCGAGGGCTGAGAGTGGAGGGAGCGATGGAGGCAGAAGGGCTGGTGGAGTTGGCTGGCTGGCGCCTGTTTTTGCGGCGGGCGGCCAGAGGAAGGTAGGAGAGGGGAGGGAGGGGAAAGTGTAGGTTGTGTTGAGTAGAAGTGTGTATGTGCGTGTGTGTAGAGACAGGGGGTGTGTGTGGAGGAAGGCGGTATGGGTAGGCTGGGCTGCGGGAGGGAGGAAGGGGGTGAGAGAGGGGAGAGATGGGAGTGGGCCCGGGAGGGAGGGGAGCTGGGGAGGGAAGGAGCGCAGGGGAGCCGAGACCCCACTATCGTGTCGGGACCAAAGCCCGCTCCTTTATGAATATCCCTCTATCCTTCAACACCTGCAAACTTCCTCCATTTAGTCCAATGCAGACAATGAAGCTTGGAGGAGCCCTACAGAAAAAAACACGACCGTGATAGGGGAAAGAGAGGGCAAAAATGTGGAGCATGGTAGAAAAGGTAAGGATGGCAGTGGGTTGGAGAGGGCGATGGGTGAGTGTTAGTCTGGGCGGAGGCGGGGAGGAGGCGGAGGGAGGGAAAAGAGGGCTGGGTATTAGAAGGGCCTGCGAGCGCCAAGTCCTCACAATGCCTACCCTTTTTACCCCATCCCCCCCCCTCCCCTCACTACACACTCAGGGAATATTGACACATTCACTGACCTTGCGCCAAAAGAATAGCCGGCGCCTCCCCCAAGACACTCCGCCCAGGCCAAATAGCCCCGCCACCCAGCTCCTATTCTCGCTCTTACCTGCCCACCAACCCCTCCTACCCCCTCTACATCTACACTAGACCCCACCAGATGCAAACAGCTGATCTCTAGTCATGTGTAGGAAAGCTTTCCAAGAAAAGGCAAATAAGGAGTGGTGATAAGCAGCGTCGATGGGGGTCGACTGGGTGCCCGCTGTGAGCTCGGTGGGTGGTGGAGTTGTAGAGGAGGGATTGGAGTGAGTCATGTGATGAGGTCTGGTGTGCCAGCCATTTGTCCTGCCCGCTTTAAACAATCAGAGCCGCCGCCACAGCGCCGACCCCAAAAACCCGCTCCCCGACTAGTTTTCGCGCAAATAATGTGCCCGCCCTCCCGCATTATGCCCCTTTGGCTTCCTTTTTGCTCTGTTCCTTGCGTCATGTCAAGCTGTGGATGAGCCATGATCGTGTTTGATGTGTAAGCAAGGGAGTAGTCGAATGAGAAAGCTATGAGAACTCGTCTATGAACAGAATCTGCAATGAGGGTGTGTGTTGCTGTCTCATCTGTAGAGGTAATCAGCTTTGAGGTTTTCTGCGACGGCGGACTCCCAACGGTCGCCGTTGTTCAGCAGCTTTTCCTTGTTGTACAGCAGTTCTTCGTGCGTCTCCGTTGAGAATTCAAAGTTCGGGCCCTGCAACATCGTTTCAGTTAAACGCCTGTTTTGGCACTGGGCAGCCCTGCAAAATGCGCGGACACTAAAATCTGACTTTAGTTTTCATTTTAGAAATTATCTACCTATTAATGCAACTGTAATATGTTCGCAGAAAAACCTTACCACTGGAAAAAGGAATCAGCCCACGCCTCCAACTTCAAGCATTAATGGGCTAGAAAATGGTAAAATTTCACTGAGCAAAAATTCGTATTTTACATTATGTTTTTAAATTGTGACTTGTTTTGAGTCATTTTTCATGTCACATTTTAGTAACTGTTTATTTAAAAATTAATTAATAAAATACTTTGGTGAGCTGACACCAATTTTCTTTGGTGAGCAGATCACTCTCAGACTTTAGCAGATATTTAACGCTCAAGAAATTACTTGAAAACATTTATTCTGTTGTGGAATCAGAAAGTAAAAGAGTCCATTGTAACCAGACCTTGATTGGTCCTGAAATTCCTTAAACTATAATGTTTAGCAAATGTTACAATATTCGATTATGATTTGAGAAAAGGTTAACAAAGTTTATAAACTAAATATCTAAGCTGAACAGGTCGAAAAATAGGTCTAGCCCTCTTATGACCCACGTGTTCCCGTAAGGTGATTTAGTTCAATGATGCCCTTTTCGAAGCAAAATAAATGACTAATTGGTGATATTTGTAAAGTATTTCTCATCATTGGAATCATTGAAAGATCGCAAAAGGGGCAATAAGTAATTCAAATTTCTTTGCCATTAGCTTGGTCACATTTATATATCTGGTACAAAATAAGCCAAAAATGTCGTTGAAAGATACTATGTCGTCAAAAGCCAAAAATGAAATTGCCCCAAAATAAAACTCACGCTGAGTAGCCTCGGGGGTTAAAAAGAGACCTCAACGATGGCGTCAACAGGACAAGCTTCCTGACAGAGTCCGCAGAGATGCTTTTCGTCATGTCAATGTCGTAGCGCGTAGTGCGACGAGAGCCATCCGCACGTGTCCGCCTCGATCGTGATGGCCTGGGCAGGGCAAATGGCTTCGCAAAGTTTGCACGCTATGCACCGCTCCTCTCCGGATGGATACCGCCGTAGCAAATGCTCTCCTCGAAATCTA
>JASANA010011634.1:0-32124 GCA_030248095.1 Ptycholaimellus sp. GST1_10
CATAGCCGCCTTTTAAAAACATAGTCCACGCCCAGGATGTGTTCGATTCTGCAGAGCATGTGTAGCTAACGCCAAAGCCCAGCGCCTTCAGCAATTGACCTATCAACTCGACCTCAATATGCTTCTGTTTCCTTCATTTTCTCTTCTAATAAAAATTATTTTGTTAACTTTAATTACGGTGACTAATGTCACTTTGACTGTATAATAAACTTCTTCATTAAGCTAGTCCATATCGATGACTGAGACGTAAATTGAAAGCAAGATTATTAAATTTAAAAAAAACAAATCATGTGTTGTCAAACGCTTTGCAGTGAACATTTTTCGCATTCGTAGCCTAAAATTAGGAAACATTCAGCTATATATTTGTTGAAAAGTGTAATTTGAATTCCACAATGTTTTCCTGAATTTCGAAAAGCAGAAGGATAAAGCCTTCAGCTCAGGTAGAAACCAGTAGCCAATCTTGGAAAAACATAGGTCACCTCTGGGGATTAAACCCAGGGTTCCTGCTCATGCGGCAGGTGTGCTAACCACTACACCAAGATGACCCTGGTGAGGGGCACGGAATTTCCCATAGTGAATTTTGAATTCACTCAACTCTTTACAGCATCGGGTCAACTGTGTAGTCCACGCGTTAGAGGCCCTAGCCGTCTGTGGTAATTTGAATTCCAGATTATTTTCCTGAGTTTCGAATTTCCTGAGTTTGATGACCCAGGTGAGGGGCACGGAATTTCCCATAGCGAATTTTGAATCCACTGAGTCTTGACAGAATCGGGCCAATCGCGTAGTCCACGCGTTAGAGGCCCTAGCCGTCTGTGGTAATTTGAATTCCACAATGTTTTCCTGAGTTTCGAATTTCCTGAGTTTGATGACACAGGTGAGGGGCACGGAATTTCCCATAGTGAATTTTGAATTCACTCAGTCTTGACAGTATCGGGCCATTCGCGTAGTCCACGCGTTAGAGGCCCTAGCCGTCTTTGGTAATTTGAATTCCAGAGAATTTTCCTGAGTTTCGAAGCTCTGCGGAAATATTTGTGACGGTTTAACTTGTGTTATGTTATTGTTAAATATAAAAACTGGTTCAGAAATTTAAGAATTTGTTTTCTATGTCTCATTGTATGATGATGACAAGGTGTTCTCGGCTGTTGCCAAAATAACGAGCGCGGCCTCAACTCAAGACAACAACTAGATGAAAATTTATGGCAAAATTCAACAGATCTCAATGAAAAAACAATGAATTATACATGTTCAAATTTTTGAAACATCAAGATTTTCGGTTTTTGACTATTAATCGAGTAATACTAAAAATTTCAAATATTTCTCTCGCCAGCTTCAAGATATTACTATCCCGGAACGTACATACCAAAAATCAGCTAATTTCATTGAAAAACCAAAGACTCTACGCATGTTCAAATTTTCGAAACATCAAGATTTTGGGTTTTTGACAATAAATCGATAAATAACAAATATTCCGAAAATTCCTTTTGCCAGCTTCAAGATATTACTTTGCCGGACGTACCTGCAAAAATTCAGCAAATTTCATTGAAAAACCAGTGATTTATGATTTTTCGTATTTTGAAACATAAAAAAATTGAGTTTTGGGCGAAATTCAAAAAATTACGCCAAGCGCCAAAAATGGTCCCGAGGCACCGCCTAGGCGGACCTTCATGCAAAAAATCAGCCAATTTCGTTGAAAAACCGCGGAGTACGGGCATGGCACACACACATATATATATATATATATATATATATATATATATATATATATATATATATATATATATATATATATATATTTATGTATATATATATATATATATATATATATATATGCGGACAGACGGACGCAAAAATGGGGTAACTGCTTAAGCTGGCCTTGGCCGCCCGCCGCTTCGGGCAGGGCGCCAGAGCTCCTCCGGCCTCCGGGCACGGGTGCTACGGCCCCTACGCTTCGCATAGCATGCTTCGCATGCCAGGATACGCTCCGGGGCCTCCGCACCCATGCCCTCCGGCCTACGGAGCTCTGACTGCCCTGCCCTCCGCGGCAGGCGGCCTGCGGCCGCGCAAAAATGTCTTTTGTGATCAGGAAATCATAAGTTGACTTTTTAAATTCACATGAAGGCGACAAAACTTCGGCTGCTACAACAACATTCGGAGTTTTAAATTTCAGGAATGCGATCAATGCGACTTTGTGCATACCAATAGTACAGCAAAATTTACAAAATTGCTCATTAATTCAAGTTCAAGTTCGCCAATTGACATCGTGCACAATTATTGTTAAAATTTATTTACTGGAATTTGACTTTTGTATTTTCAAAGAAATGTTTGTTTTTTCCTGGCTGCCATGTAACTGCAGATAGGAATCGAGATGAACCTCAAAACCGGTCGATCGTTGGTCGCCGCACTGTGCAACGTACGGAGGCGAGACGATGCCCAAAATACGCACGATCCCAAAGCTCATGGTCGCAGCTATCTCAATTGCGCCAGCAGTAGCAATTGATTCATTTCACATCTTTCTGATGTGTATATATCTTACATATCTTACTTCATTTGTCTGCCAATTTTGAGCCGCCGCGGTGTCGATTTAATTTGCTTGCCCATGATTGCCTTCTTTGCCTTCATTGTCATGACAACTATCACTAATGCACCAGAGATACACAGGCTTAAGAATGTAGCACAAAGTTTGAACTCGGGGCAATGAAATTTTTGGGAGAAAAGTGACTTGTTTTTGACTTGCCGATGGTGCCAGATATAGACATTTTAAAAGTAAAATTGAATTGAAATCGAATCAATCTGCTAGAAAAGTGAGCGCTTTCAACAGTTGGTAAGCAGCTCAATTGTGTGATCTGGCTGAATAATGGTGTCAAATCGGGCATTCCTCTCGGCGAAATAACTTGGCTATTCCTATATTTCTTTCAATAATATTTACGAAACGTATCTGCTCGACATGTCAGGTTTTGCTGTTTATACGTTTTGCAAGCTTTGTTGAGCCAAAAAAAGCAGCATATGCCATGCAATTGGTTTTGCTGCTCCCTCTCTAGATCAATTTTCAAAAAATGGCATTTTTCTAGTTAAGTTCAAATTTAGAAAGCTTATATGTCTTTTGAGTGAATTTTTCATTTTATCTACGAGCATAAGCCTGTGTCTGCAGAGGTAGCAAAATTTTCGGCGCTCCTCGCAGTCACAGGCTGCATCATCATAGCCGCCAAGCTGCACAACATCCAGCTGCAGCAGGAGCTCATTCAGCTTGAGGCTGCCGTTCACAGGAGACAAGTGCTGGACCTCAACAATCATAAAACAAGTTAAGCTGCATTTTTTACATAAATTCCATGAAATACTATTGCTTTATAGCACTGTCGAATGAAAAAGGATATCTGCAAGAGGATCAGGAGGAGCTGAAAAACAGGCTGGAAGAGTTGGAACGCCAAAAGGATGAGATCAACAACGAGCTGTCCAACGCAAGGAACGAAATTGATCAACTGGAGGAACGGCTGAAGAATGCTCATGAACAAGCGGAGTGATGCAAGAAAGTAGCGACGTTGTTAAACTATTCTTGGGGTTCATATTGCTAAAACCTGCCTTGACACTTTGAATTATAATGAACGGTAAAGGCGTAATAGAAAACCCTAGTTTTGCATTACAAATACTCTTGTATTTTGCCCTGGTGTCTTTAGCTTTCATTCAGAAAGCGTTTTATGCACTGCGTTGAATGTCACTGTTCTAATTTCGATTATCATCAATAGCATAGAACCTATGGAACATTTTTTTTACAATGATTCTCCCTGAAAACGCCAACACCGCTCGTGTCCAAAGTAAACCCGAGAGCAATCAATCACCAACACACTTATAAGACTGCAATACAAAATTAGTTCAAGGACAGGATGACTGAAGCAGTTGATCTTGGCTGAAGCTGATGCTCAGCAGCTGCTCAGCCAGGCTCTCCAGTTCATGCAAGCGGACCGCTGGGTAGGCCTTTAGTCGCGGGCATTCCACCTCCACCACTGCCTGCATCGTCCATTTAGCCTTCCTTCAGTCCTGGCCTCCATGAAGTGTGTTAGGTGCGAATTTCTATAGTATTGGGCTGGCGCGAGCGAGCGTTAGCGAAGTGTCAGCGCCCAGCCCCTCTTTTCGACCCAGGTGTATGTTTTCGGGGTTATTGCTAGATCTCAATTTTGATAAGGCTGCTGCTCGACAAAGAAAGCTCCAATAGGTATAATTCTTTTTGCAATGGAAAAAGCACCATCGAATTGACTATAGTTTATCTTTTGACTTTTGCCAAAAACTAAATATTTTACTATGAAAAATTCAAAAAACCATTTGTCCGAACTCTTCTTCTCCTTCTCCTTCTCCTTCTTCTCCTACGCATCTATTCAATGGACGATAGTAGGTATTCAGTTCTTCCCCCTTTCCCCCTTCCCGGGTCGCTGGGACTCATGTATTATTTAGCTCTTCAGTTAAGCAAAGATGTCATATGCCTCAGTGGTGTAGTGGTGTAAGCGATTGGACTGCTAGGTGAAATCGGTAGGTTCAAATCCTTGTTAGGCTTCATTTTTATTTTTGTGAATTTTAAGTTGAGAAAACAACTGATACCATCGCCAGGCCAAAAGTAAAGCTCTTTTCTCCCAAAAAATCGATTGCACTGAGAATAGGTCAAGAAATTTCTCAAAAATTGAAATTTTTCATTTTGAATATTTGCTTTTTGTTATATTTTTTGAACAAGTTTTTGTGTTTATTTTTTTAAATATTGACTAAATTTTTAATTAAACATATAACCTACAAAATAAAATTTGTATTTGTACCTTTTGTACTATGTTAAAAGTGGAAGAAATATCAGGTACCATCGGCAGGCCAAATGTGGGACTCTTTTCTCCAAAATTTGTAATTCCCTCGAGCAAAAAGTCAAGGAAATACATTTTCTACTAGTGGAATCTGCTGCGTCATCTGCATTTTGTTTTTGGGCGCGCATGGAAAGAGACACTGAACTGCGCGCCAAAAACAAAATGCAACTGTCCAAGCAGCAGATTCCACTAGTAGAAAATGTATTTCCTTGACTTTTTGCTCGAGGGAATTACAAATTTTGGAGAAAAGAGTCCCACATTTGGCCTGCCGATGGTACATGATATGATACAATAATAAGGCAATCGTACTCCATTCATTTTCCTCCCCACAACCGCAACATGAAGCCAACCCTTCGCCAGTCCCCCGGCACAGCGTCGGCGCCTAGTTTAGCGCCCATCATAGCGCCTGCAATGGCCCCGTTGGTATCCGTGTCCCAGCCCAGCTCTACCACCGACACCAGGCCCTGCTCCAAGTCTTTCGTCTGCAATGCCCAGTTCTCTGTCCACCGCCTTCAGACTCTGGCAAACATTTAGGAGGTGCTGGAATGCCAGACGCAGTGCGTTGCCCAGGAACCCGTCTGCAGGCTGTCGGTTTTCTTGCGGCGCCGCGGCCAGAATCTGCCCCACTTCCTCTGTTTCGGCTCGCTTCTTGGCCAGCTGGTAGACTTCCTGCAATTGGTTGGTTTGTTCTCAGAGTTGTTCATCAAATTTTTCCCTTAGAATGAGGAGTGGGTAATTTTTTCATTATTTGCGCAACCTTCGAAAGTGGGTGGGAGGATGGGTGCGACCTGCTCCCTCTTAGAACCAACTTGTAGGCAGCCTGAGTTTGGTTGCACTTTCACAGGTTATTTAGAGGTGAAAACAGGGTTCTCAAGTCCAACAATTTCGGCAACCGGGACCGCGACCGCGATCGGGGCACGGGTCGCAACACGTGCCGCGATTTTTCCAGCAAATTTTCTCCACGCGTGCGACCGTGGGCACTGAGATCAAAATTTTTTCTAATGCTAAATTTGCCGTAAAACATGTTCTATAAGCTGCATTTAGCGCTTCAGTCATCAACAGAACACTTTACAGTTGGATTTTAGCCTTCAAATTGCAAAAAAAGGTGCCGCGATTTTTCCAGCAAATTTTCTCCACGCGTGTTACCAAGGGCACCGAGAGCGAAATTTTTTCTAATGCTATATTTTGCGTATTGAAAAAATTTGCCCTAAAACATGTTCTATAAGCTGCATTTAGCGCTTCTGTCATCAACTGAACACTTTACAGTTGGATTTTAGCCTTCAAATTGCAAAAAAAGGTTTTTTTTCTCCCGGTTGCACACGTAGGGATTTTCAGACCTCCCGGTTCCGTGCGACCGACCTCCCGGTTCCAAGCCAAAAATTAGAGACCGGAGACCGGCACCGAGACCGGGAACCTCCCGGTCGCGGACTTGAGAACCCTGGGTGAAAAGCTTGAATGGTGAATTACAAATAGATGGTTTGACCTGGGGAACGGTGCCGCGAATGATATCCCGGAGAGCGAGGACGAAAACGCGAACAGCGTCCTGGGCCACGGGGTTGGAGTGGGTTAGGCTGGCGTCTTCCACGGCCGCTCTGCCCAGCTCCTCCTCGCTCCAGCCCGCACCTGGCATTGATTGAAAAATCAAAATATAAAAATTTTTGATTAAAAAAACATTCAAAATAAAAATATTGATAGTACTCAAAACGACCAACCACCACCTATTTTGCGTTGTGCGCGAAATATGCAGAAAGCTCTGCCTGCTTTGCCTTAAGCTGGGCTATTACAGTTTTGCTCTGGTTTTTCTATTCGGTCTAAGAGGGCTCATTTGGTTTGCTAAAGCTGAACCAGCAATGGCCAGTGGACTGATGCGCATAAGGCATCCGTTGCTGAGGCTGCCGCCATTGTGCAGGACAGCGTTGTTCTTCATCTGAGCACTCACTGGGTCCCCGCTGGCGATGGCCACGAATGCCTGACTTGTAGTATTTCCTGCAAACGGCTATAGCGGCACTTTCTGGCAGCAGAAGTTTGGCAGATGAACCGATATCTGGTGGATGGGACTTGCGCCAGGCCAGATAGGACTTGGCCACGTCCTCCACATCGAAGCCTTGGCAGCGGAGGAGACTGCGCGCCAGGCCCATTGCCATCTCCGTGTCATCTGAATATTATGAGCCAATTCTCAAATACAATTATTTTCTTTATCCTAAAAGAAATACTGGACTCAAAAATGAAATTATTCGATGCATTCGTACACTTATAAAAACTTAAATCATTGTTGTCTTGTTTCAAAAAAAATTATAAAACTACTTTATTTTCGAGATTATTAAAAACTGCGCTCTTTCAATTGCAGCATTAACAATGACAGCCATTGCGCAGATCATTGGTCTGAAAAGGATGGGAGAACCTGTGACCTGACCGCAGGCCATGTGAAATGGGCCACCGCCTAGGATGGGCAGGAAACCATCCACCCTTTTGTCCTTCGCCACCGCTGTCTTGGCTGAGCTGAACATGTCCCCTTTATAGTTTTATTCACTGGAGGAAGAAAAGAGCTTACAGCAAGGGAAGGAATTCGTAGCGAGTGCCCAAAGCATCGCCCACCGCTTGGCCATAAAGGCAGCCTAAGCCACGTTGTAGCACATTCATTGTCCCTTTGCTTAAATAGTTAGCGCTGCTTCTATTTTTATGAAAGTTCAGCACAGAAAAGGCAATATTTTTCGGAAGTAGTCGCGAAAAAGCAATCGTTCATTGAAAGAGCAATTAAGGTTGCTGAATCATAGAGTTTGAATACATACTGTAGCCTCATGTGACAAAAAGTTTAGTGCGCGTGCATGGTAAAACGAATGATGTACTAGTTTTCTATTTTGCTTTTTATTGCCTGCTAGAGTGAATTCACCAAGGATATGTAAGCAAACGAGACATTTTGAATGGACAAACTCAAAGTGCAAAGTATTTGTAAAAAAATGTGAACGCACCATTTGTCACTCTGAACATTTTAAGGGGCCAGCAAAGAAGTTATAAATCTGTACTTCATCCATATTTCTTATGGATTGTTTTTTAATGTTGTCATGGCTTCGAAACGGACTAGCTAAAATGGCAGTGCATATGTTAGTCAGCTGAAAATAGCCAGAATTCTTTCTAAATACCATACTCAATATTTTTTATTTATTTTTAGGTTTTTCGATATCAGCCTAGAAAAGACAATATAAATAAGTAATTTGAAAGTTGTTAGAACTAATAGTTTCTTTATTGAGTACAATCACATAAATCGGAGGTAAAAATATGGCAAGATAAATTTGAAGCAATCTAATCTTCTAATTCTTGTCGTTGGCGCAGGTATCTCGACGCAGTTTCTTGACACCTCAACGCCTCATTAAGCAACTCCCACGGGACCAAGTTGAGTGCGCGGATGAAGTGGAAGAAATTCACGACCGACCTTCAATAAGACGAATTTTAGTAGGTGTTGGGCCGCGCACTGAAGTCCAGTTTCGTCGCCTTTCGAATCTCGACTTCTGTGTGCTCTCACCGTCGATGTAATCACTTCTCCGGTTGATACCTACAATGAAATGTTCCTAACTCTCCGTCTCGTGCTATAGGTGGAAAACTATCTTTGTCTATTGAAAATTATGCTGACCAGTTGTTGAAGCCCGCCGCTGTTAATGCTCTGCAATATTTGGGGGTACCTTCTGTTAAGTTTTCTGGCGACTGTCCGGAGTTCCGCTGTTGAAAAGCCTCTAAGAAACATAGTGTCAACCAAGATGCCGAAGTTAAGTTCCATGTCTGGCCATTCACTGCAGATTCTGCAGAACCTAAGGGTTTGACTGAAGAAAGTATTTAATCCAAGTTGTATAGGTTGGTTACTAGCCTTGTCTGGTAGTGCAATAACCTCGAATTTGAAGCTTCTTCTTTTATCGAAGACTCGCCGTCCGCTACCTGCTGCGTCTATTTCAAGGTCCAAAAAGTGTATGCTACCTTCTGAGACGACGTCGAAGTTCAGCGGCAGTGACGCCGGGTACATGTCCCTCGCAGCTTCTTGTAGCAGCTCTCCCTTGAAGCAAATGATGTCATCGATGTATCGTCTTGTTCCTTTGAGCCTTCTGCTAATCCGAAAGTTCTCTCGGTTGGTTAAGTAGTTGAATTCTAATTTCGAAAGAACGAGGTCGGCTACTAAAGGAGAACAACTGGTACCCATACTGACGCCCTTTGTCTGTTGGAAAATGTTTCCTCCATATTCCACGTACGCTTCTTTCACGACTAGGCGGGTCATGTTTTTCACGTCCACCTCCGTAAAGCTGTTCGCTCTGCGTTCCTCTGAATTATGCATATAGGCTCTAGCCGTCTTCGAAATGTACTTGTTTCTTCTGAAAACTACCTCTACGATTCCGAAGAGGCTGTCCAGTATCAAATCGTGTTCCAGTGCTGTGAATAGTGTGCTGAAGTCAGCAGTGACCATATCATCGTTGGCAGTTCCTTGCCCTGTCCGTAGCAGGTGAATAATTTCGCCACTGTTCTTAATGCTCCAGTAAAGGTCTATTCCCATTCTTTCGCCAATGTTTCTGCAGTATCTTTCCCAGTTCTCCTTTATACATGTATAAAGGGTAGTTAGAGTAATTCCTAGCTTTCGTAGTGAACTTTTCTTCGCTCCAGCAATGAATCTTGCACCTATCGGGTTCTTATGGAACTTCGGAGACATCCAAATGGCTGGGATTGTTCTGTTTTCTGTTTCTAGTTCGCCCAAGCCGTATCTTTGCAGTATATCTTCGTGTCTGGTGATAAGTTCATCTTTGGATTCGTCATCCAAGGGTTGGTAGGTCTCATTTCCTTCCATTCTCAAATCAGTAGAAGTTCGCAACACCACGCCCATCTCTGCGTTCATCCGTGTGAGGTAGGCCACTTTGCAGATAATGCCAATGTTGTTCGCTGCCTTGTCCACCGGTACGATGACACACCAGTGCTGTAGGTCTTTTAGGTCCCTGTGAAACTCTTTGGTCATCTTCAGTTTGCCGGTTTTTTTGTTGGCTTCTGGTAATAACCTTGTAAAGCTTCTCTCTAGTTCTTCCATTAGTTGGCCATAGGCCATCCTCGCGGTATCTTCGGTAATTTTGTTCCAGCCAGCTAGGTATCCTACCCAAGCGAAAATAGCATTCGCACCGGTGATTCTGGCTTCCTCTAGAGAGGAATCGTCATGAGGTCTGAATTTTAAGCCCTTGCTGAAAAGTTCCTGTAGGGAAGGTCTTAACCAAGTGAGATCCCCAGTTAGCACGTGTCCATTGCTGTTTCTTAGCGTGTCTGGAAGAGTGTTACATCTACATTGGCTTTTTAAAGTCTTGAGAATTTCTTCTCCCGTGAGATTTTTCAAGAACTTCGAGTAGTTCAGTACTGTCGATCCTAGTTGTTCTGGTAACTGATTAGAAAACCTTGTGTCGTCAATTATCTCCTTCGGGATAGCAAGTCTGCTGCCGCATCTGGAAATGATTCTGTGTCCGCCCAGGGCTGTGCTCCATTCGTTGCAGTAGGTCTGGTAAATACTGATGCTAGGGTTTGATTTTTTCCTCTTCACTGTTCGTAGATCGAATCTAGAGGCCGCAAAACTGGTAACGATCTGGTACACTTGGAAGCTTCGCTCGTTTGTTTTGCTTCGAAGATACTTTATCATCCGTTTCAATTCGATGTTTTTCATGCATCTTAGCAGTTGGAACATTTCCTTTCTCTTGAAGGCTAAGTTAGCGAGTTTGTTTTCTACCGTCTCAAAGTCTTCGTTGCAGTTCAAGATATTATCTTCACCTCGTCTTCGTCCTCTGATTTTACAATCTCCTCTACCGATAACTCTTTCCGTTTGCACCTTTAGCCAAGGGCAGTTCTTTCTGTCCACGGGGTCAGTTGATTGGTTGATCGTCCCATAGCCTAAAATGTTTGTGTTCAGTCCCCAGGGCCATACTGTGTTCAGAGCGAGGGTCCAGTCACGTTCTTTCTCTTCCAGCAGCTTCTTGTTATTTGCAAATTCCTCGTCCGTAACGAAGTCCAGAATTTTCGCTTTTGGTTCTACAGGTTCACCGTGAGCCATATTGAAGTGTTTGTACACTATTGTGTCCAGGTCTCCATTTCTTATCTGTCGTCGGTGTTCTGCCATGCGCTCCTTTGCCTTCTGGGTTGTGAGTCCCACGTATTTCATGTCGCATCCCGGAACTGGGCATTCCAGGGCATATACTAGTCTCATCGTGTCACAGCCAAAGTTTTGGGGTACCTTGCAGGCAAATTTCTTCGCAGTGTGGGAAGGCACGATGTATTGATTGTCAGTATTCCACATTGCACATGTACCACAGCGTCCGCATTTCTTAGCTGTCATAGGTTCGTCTGCCAGCACTGTATCTATTTTCTTGCCGTCTTTGTCGAACAATTGTTGTTCTTTCAGGTCTCTTGCGCTCCCTAGTACTACTTCGTTCCTGTCAGTTGCTGTCTGAGAAAGGACGTTTGAAGCTACCTCATTGGGTACAGCTCTACTTCTGCTACTAGATCTAAGTCGACCATACCACATACTGTTCTCTGTTCTGCCGGCCCTCATATCTTCTCGGCCCCGGGCCAGCGAGCAAGCCGAGTTAAGGGTTCCCGTGGCCCTGGTGGTCGTCTCTGACTCCACCCGAGATACGGGGAAACGTTTTTTGTTGTGGTTGTGATTCATGATTGAGGTTTGGTGGTTTAGAGCCTCACCAAGGCTGTAGGTAGGGCTTCTGCTAGAGAAAAGCCCCGTAACTTCCATATTTTAAAAAATTCAGTTCCCTTTCATATTAGCATATTGATGTTTCATTTCATTAGAAACATCGGACATTCCAGGTTCTCTGATTTCCGTTGCTAAGATATGTCGGCACTGGGTATACGTATAGGCAGGACATATACTAGTGCCGGTCTATGGTTGGTCTTTTTAGAATTAGTAGGTATACAAGGCTAACTAATTATCTCGTATTTCGTCAACTTTCGAGAGCTTTCCGCATTAATAATTTAGATCAATATTGGTTGCAACTTTTCCAATAAATTTCTTCCACTTCAAGATAGGTGAGCTACTTCGCTTATCCGCTGACTTTTCGCTAACCCAATTCGAAAGTGCGCCAACCCATTAGGTGGGGACCGTACCTTCGTCCATTCCAAGAGATACCGTATATCTCGTCCGCCATGACACCCGTCTGTCAATTGCACAAGGCCTCATTCGCTTCCATGTCCGCTGAGCAGCTTCCAGTTTCCCCCGTTCCCCCTTCCAAGGCAGCCAAGCGACCCTATCAGGACTCAGAGGCCGAGCACTCAAGCGAGAAGCGTCTGCGTTCGACCGGCAACCAGGGTCTAGCCATGTCCGAGAACGGCTCCACTTCCAAACCCGACAGTCCAGAGCAGATGGTTGGCCCATCCTGATTTTTGGTCAACATAGACCTAAGACTTTGTCTGGTAGGCGTCGCGGGAGGAGGCCGAGGCCATGGCTCGTCTGACAAACTGGAAGGAGTCCTACAACCTTCAGCGCAAGCGCGGCATGGACCGTCAGTCTTTTCTTTCCCTTCCTTTCTCTCTATCAGCTCATCTGCTCAATTGCAAGTCATCGCTCCCCGCTGCGATGGCCCAAGCATCAAGAAGATCCCCAAGATCCTGCCGGAGGACCCCGCAGAACTCAACCGTCTCCGAGCGGAGGTGCAAGACTCCACCCTCTTCGACGTCATCTCCAAGATCCAGGTTCTGTTATAATTGGGGAGTTTTTGATGGCTTCTTTGTGCAATCTCTTCTGGTGTTCACAGGAGGCGCAGTCGGTGGCGGAGAAGAATCAGCAGGAGCTGTACAAGGCCATCAACTCCGGCCAGGCGCGAACGGACAAGGTGGCCACGGCGGTGTTTGAGAACACGGCCAAGATCGAGGAGGGCGAGCGACACAAGTAACAATCTTTTGGATTTTTCGCCATTTTCAATTTTAAAGATGGAATTTTCGATTTTTTGATCTTTATAATCCAGAATTTGCTATCAAGTAGTTCTAATGTATTTTGAATGAATTGAATCGAAATGAATTGTAGTCGGGAGGGAAATCTGACGATCGACGGCCTTCCCGATAAGTATTTGCGCATGGCGCCGGGTCAGACGGAGGCTGAGCTGCAGATCGAGCAAAAGAAGATCTTCTTCGAGGTCCGTTTTTTCCGTTTTTTGCCATAATTGAGCGACAATTTCATATATCCAGATCGTCAAAACCGTCCTTGACGAGCAGTCCGCCGTCCAAGTCCTTTCCCGTCTAGAGCATCTACACGCCTTTCAGTTCCATTTTGACATAGCCTCATTTGTGACATTAATTCAGATTTTCGTGGAATCATAGGCGAGGGGCAGGAGCTAAGCGGAAGCTCATCGTCAAGGTGGCTAGATGCGACAAGGTCCTACTCAAGTCCAACATGTTGGAATTTCATTCTTCTTAGGCTAAATGAATTTATTAGGAAAAAGTCTTCCATCTTATTTAATACAAAATCTTATTAATTCTTCATAGCGCTCTTGACTATTGTTTCATCTGTGGTATATTTTAATCAATAATATTCATCGTAATTTTTTCGCAGTGATAAAATTTCTGTATTCATTCTTCCACTAAAGTCAATAAAAGCCGTTAATTTTCGTTGTTTTTTAATCAATGATTTCGGACTAAATCATGTTGTCTATTTACTGCTGAAAAGCTTTTAAGCCAGGCTGGTCATATGAGGACGAATGTTTGTGTGAGTGTGTGTGGAACGGTATGTATGTCTAGGCGGCGCTGGGACCAGGTGATTCCAAGTCTGGGCAATCGCGTCTGGCTCAACGATGACCGCACTGCGCGGGAAGGTTTGTGACCTTGGGGCCTTTTCCTTAACAGCCAGGTATGAGAGCAGCCATCACTTTGTTGCGCATGGAGCCTTATGTCAGATTCGTCTTGAGTGTTTGTGTTTTAGCGCTAAGTCTACTTTACGAAATCTATCAGTATGAAAACTTTCGCATTGATCTCATTCTGTTTGATCTACTACGCTTTGCTTTCGGAGTTTTGCTGGCATACGTCACATTTCTGCGAGCAGAATTATATCGGTATATTTGATTTTCCCGAATTTTATGAACTCAATTTAATCATTCTAATCCTAATTTTCCATCAGCATGAAACAAGCTGGGTTCCATAAAGTGGAGGTTTTAAGTGGCTGGTGAAGATCTGGCGCGGCGTCTGGTGCTCGTCGGCAACAAAGCGGCCAATAACCCCAAGTTCTCCCGCGTCGCCCCCAACGCTCCCGGCTCAATCATCATTGACGGCTTCGACAAGGCTATTTTTTGCTCATGCTCAGGTCTTTTTTGGAAGTAGTGCCAGTTCCAGATGAACGTGTTCGAGTACATCTACCATATGCACCGCACCTTCGGCCCTGACTGGCGCAAGGAAGGAGAGGCCAAGTTGGAGTACCCGCTTCGCCCCTTCGATGAAGAGAAGGCTGCCAAGGTCAGTGATTCTCTTCCGAGCTCAGTTTTCGGCATTTAGCGAACATCGAATGCAGGGGCTCCGATTCACCCGTTGGTATCGTCAGTTCATGCGAACCGGCCAGATCCTGGGGCAGACGGGGATCAAGCTGGGCGATTTCATCCCCGACGGATTCTTCAAGCAGCTCGACGGACTGGCAGGTTCAAACCTCTTTGCTCCCCCTGAGTTATTCCTGAATCATGAGCCCCAAAGGGACGGGCGTCTGGCGTGGCCGCGGAGGCGCAGGTCAGCATGCTGGAGGCGGCCGTGGCCGTGGTCCGGGCAAGCCGCGCAATCGCCAGCCGCGCTACTTCGACAAGAGCCAGGGAGGCAGCGCCAATCACACCCCACGAGGCCAGCGCGGACCAGCCGCCGTCGTCCCCACCATCCCGGTCTTTCATTCTCTTCTATCCTGGTGGGTGATTGCAGAAAATGTCAGTTTTTGCAGAACTTCCTGCCCCCGTACAACGAGGTCGCCTCTTCCCATGACTAAAACTTCTCCATGCCCTTTCTCATCGTCCCCCTGCCCCGTTCCTTCTATCCCCTTTTGCAGTCCTCTTTTTCCATTTTTCGCTTTATTAGCAGTCTCGTAGTGCGTTGCCGAAAGTTTCAATGACTCAAGTGAAAATCGACGGTGATTTTTGACGCCCATTTTGCTGTTTCAGTATCTCGCCAAGCAATTTTTTCCGATGCAGAATTTTCTTTGATGATGTCTCAGCTGTCAATTTCGTGTCGCAGTCTCCCAGGTCGAGAATTCCGGTCCCTTTTATCTCATCAAAACATTCGAAACAATTGAACGGAATTACCAGGATTCAGTGAAAAGGTTAGATTAGAAGGCTTTTCAGTTTATGTAGAAAGGAAATAGTCAAAATTGCTACCAATAGGCTAAGAAGGTGAAATCACCCTGCACCTACGGCTAATGCCTGGTGCCATGCTTTACGGCTGTTGCCTAAGCATGCTTGCCAATGGATTTGATCGGTTTATTATTTGTCGTCCCAAACCTTAATCAGCAAGATTGCTGAGTGCTACGGCCTAAGCCTGGCACCGCACCTTACAGCTATAAAGCCTGAGCGCGTTAGGAATGGGGGACTATTCAGTTTTTAATCCTTTCGTGGGGTCATATTTTCAAATCAATAACACTGTACGACCCGTGAGTCTAAGTGTTTCACTTTACGGCATAAATGCCTAAGTGATATGATTTGAGAAGTGATGTAATCAGAGGCAATGAAGAAGCACTTTACAGCCCGAAGGCCTGAGTGCAACACTTTGCGGCACGAAGCCTAAGTGTTGTCGTCATAGATTTTTAACCTGAAATGAGAGGAAATATGAAAATAGTAATCTTGTGAAGATTGATGCTGTAGTCTGAAGAAGGTGATGTAGTAGTCGGTGGCGAAGAAGTAGAGTTGCAGTCACTGTCGTGGTCACTGCCGCCATTGTGCAGGACAGCGTTGTTCTTCATCTGAGCACTCACTGGGTCCCCGCTGGCGATGGCCACGAATGCCTGACTTGTAGTATTTCCTGCAAACGGCTATAGCGGCACTTTCTGGCAGCAGAAGTTTGGCAGATGAACCGATATCTGGTGGATGGGACTTGCGCCAGGCCAGATAGGACTTGGCCACGTCCTCCACATCGAAGCCTTGGCAGCGGAGGAGACTGCGCGCCAGGCCCATTGCCATCTCCGTGTCATCTGAATATTATGAGCCAATTCTCAAATACAATTATTTTCTTTATCCTAAAAGAAATACTGGACTCAAAAATGAAATTATTCGATGCATTCGTACACTTATAAAAACTTAAATCATTGTTGTCTTGTTTCAAAAAAAATTATAAAACTACTTTATTTTCGAGATTATTAAAAACTGCGCTCTTTCAATTGCAGCATTAACAATGACAGCCATTGCGCAGATCATTGGTCTGAAAAGGATGGGAGAACCTGTGACCTGACCGCAGGCCATGTGAAATGGGCCACCGCCTAGGATGGGCAGGAAACCATCCACCCTTTTGTCCTTCGCCACCGCTGTCTTGGCTGAGCTGAACATGTCCCCTTTATAGTTTTATTCACTGGAGGAAGAAAAGAGCTTACAGCAAGGGAAGGAATTCGTAGCGAGTGCCCAAAGCATCGCCCACCGCTTGGCCATAAAGGCAGCCTAAGCCACGTTGTAGCACATTCATTGTCCCTTTGCTTAAATAGTTAGCGCTGCTTCTATTTTTATGAAAGTTCAGCACAGAAAAGGCAATATTTTTCGGAAGTAGTCGCGAAAAAGCAATCGTTCATTGAAAGAGCAATTAAGGTTGCTGAATCATAGAGTTTGAATACATACTGTAGCCTCATGTGACAAAAAGTTTAGTGCGCGTGCATGGTAAAACGAATGATGTACTAGTTTTCTATTTTGCTTTTTATTGCCTGCTAGAGTGAATTCACCAAGGATATGTAAGCAAACGAGACATTTTGAATGGACAAACTCAAAGTGCAAAGTATTTGTAAAAAAATGTGAACGCACCATTTGTCACTCTGAACATTTTAAGGGGCCAGCAAAGAAGTTATAAATCTGTACTTCATCCATATTTCTTATGGATTGTTTTTTAATGTTGTCATGGCTTCGAAACGGACTAGCTAAAATGGCAGTGCATATGTTAGTCAGCTGAAAATAGCCAGAATTCTTTCTAAATACCATACTCAATATTTTTTATTTATTTTTAGGTTTTTCGATATCAGCCTAGAAAAGACAATATAAATAAGTAAGTCCGTAAGTCTTGAAAGCGAATGCGCCGAAGGCCATGCAAGCTAAGCCTGCGGGTGCATACCTACCTCGAAAGGCCTTCAGTCCGCAGCTGCTCCCTTTTCCAGAGCCTACGGGTAGCCTTTTACGCTGAACTTTGCGGCCCTAAATCCCCATTTTGCCTTATCTTCTATTCGCCATTCAACTACTCGCTTTTATTCGACTCTTCGAACATTACAAGAGATTTAACCTATCACCTGCTTTATCCTTGGACGACCTTAGGGCGCTGATTCGCAGATTCATTCTCCTAACGCATTCGTGCACAATTTCCCTCCAGCCGCCTAACTCTGACCAGAGCCAGCCTCAATCGAAGCAAGAGAGGCATAAAATGGCGCGCAGCATGGACTATTCCGCCTACCAGCCGGCCTTCGAGGCCAGGCAGCGCCTCTGCTTCCGCGAGGAGAGCCTCGAGGTGGCCAAAGGCTTCCTCGGTTTCAGCTTATCCCCAGCTGCAGTTGAGGCCAGAAATAAAGTTGGTAGGAGCTGTTCAGACGCCCTACAGCAGCCAGGGCCATCTCGTACACTTCCACAGCAGCGCCATCCAGCTGGATGACAAGCTGTTCACCCTGCAGCGGTTTTTTTTCGATTTTTTTGGGCATTTGATGTGTTTTTGTGAATTGAGTTTTAGAAATATTTGGCTACATTTTCCAATCTAGATTATTTTTTGGGATGAAAATCAAATCAAGCTTAGAATACAGGCAAAGGAACGACAGCTACAGTCTGGACTACTTCCGACGCTTCGCACACTACTCCTGTCCATTGGAGGATCAGGTGCTGTCTACCAAATAATTGTCAAAAAATCAAGCAAACATTTCCATTTAGCTAAAAAAAATTCGGCTCAGGCCTAGTTTCCCCCCCATGGTCATAACCCCCCCCCCCACCATGGAGGGTTACCGCCCCCCCCCCCCCAAGATTCCTCCTACATGAGTGACTAGTTTCAATCCCGTCTCCAGATGGAAAAAGGTGAAATTGTGCCTTGGGGGGGGGGGGGAATCTAGGCGTGGGAATCGAAGACTAGTTTCCCCCCCAAGGTACATTTTCACCTATTTTCACCTATAAATGTCTTGGGGGGGGGGGGGGAAACTAGTCCTCGATTTCGACGACTAGTTTCCCCCCCAAGGCACATTTTCACCTATTTTCTATGTAAAGCCGTATAAACTATGGGCTGCATTAGCGCAGGGTGTGTGTGTATAGGTAAAATTTTGGGGGGGGGGGGGGGGAAACCTTCATGGGGGGGGGGGGGGGGGGAACTTCATGAGGGGGGAAACTTTTATGAAGGGGGGGGGGGGTAATTGCTTGGGGGGGGGGGGGAATCTCATGGGGGGGGGGGGGAACTAGGCGTGAGCCAAAAATTCAAATCATACAACGACATACCTAAAGAAATTCTGCGAAAATGTCGCGGGTGGGTTCAGTTCTATGAATTGTGGCAAAAGCTGGGTCCGAAAGAAGAGACACAGAGCGTGATTGAGCCGGAAGATGGAGAGGCATTGGATGAGTTCCTGCTGAGGGCGGTGATGAAATACCTGCGAGGTCGCGGCATCCTCGCTCCCTGGGCCAACTTTCACCTCCTGCCCCTCAGCACGGGCCAGCTTCAAAACGGCGACATCAAGGACGCCAAGCGACCTCGTTTTTAGCATTTCTCAACATCTACAGATGGCGCAGCATTCCTATTTGATCAATGATTTATTGTATTACACTTACGTTTACTGTCAGGCCACCTGGGCTGATTGTACTTGGTACAAAGCCATACAAAGGGTAGATTTGTGTTTCGTACGTGTTCTGAAGATGTTGTTTTTGATTTTAGCCTGAACCTGAATAGTCAGCTAATCAAATAAAAGCTTTAAAGGCCTAGTGTCAAAAATGACACTATCACCGATTCCGCTCATATTTTTTTTAATTATAGAAGTTACCATTGTAAGCTTGCATGGGTATAACGTTTTGGCCAAAATGTCTCTGTTCCAGAAATAGAAATTCCCAAAATTTCCTATGCTACAACATAGGGCAGGGCTCAAAAAGGCACAAAAAAAATCAGCAAAAATATTTTTGACCGCGGAGCGGTATTCATTAGAAATAACACGGGATAACACGAGGTTTGGTGTATTTTGATGCAAGACGTTGATTTAGGTCAAAAAAAGGAGTAAAAAATGAGGGCGCCGAAGGGCGTGGCCCAAAAACCGACCAAATATTTCAAATTTTGACACTGGGTATTTTTTTAATTGCCCATAACTCCTGCTATACTAAACGAAATTCAATGATTTGACCACGGTTGGAACCGTCTTAACAAGCGCTAAAACTTTGGTCAACAGACCAAAGCTCTCAATACAAGTTTTGCATAAGCATTTCAGAAAAACTGAAAAACATGATTTAATGGCAAATTTTGATGGGGTCAAAATTATAAAAAATAATTTTTTATTAGTATAGAATTATAACTATGAATATGGGTCAATTTTGGGGCGTACATTTCAAAAATCGGGGCCTCAATTGCATAAAAAATTTTTATAGAATAAAAATGTGGAAAAAACCCCGAAAAACCCCCAAAAATGACCATTTTAACAAGTTTTTGGGCTGCTTGCGGCACGGTACATCGATTTAGCCCAATTTTTGTTGCTTAAAATATTGATTTTGGTTATTTGTTGATACTGTTGAGCGGAGAAAAGAGGAGAATTAAAATTGGATTTTTCATGAATAAATTTCATTTTATCCCTATGCTACAACACATAAAATTTAAATTTTTTTCTCAAAAAAATTACTTCAAAGTGAAAAAACGGTTATAGCGGGCAACCTTACTTTGGTGTCCCCTAACTAGGAAAAAAATTTCATCGAAACCGGAGGAGGTGTCATTTTTGACATTTGACCTTTAAAAGTGTAAATATCGTAAATATTGAATCTTCCGCGCTTTTTTCACATGTTCATAAAATGCTCTAATCACTGATGGTTTGAAATTTAATGGTCATAGATAGCCTAGAGTCAATCTGAGATCAGATTAGCTATCTTACTAAAAGGGCCGTAAACTTCCCTAGATTTGCCCTGATCAAAGGACCTGAAAAACAAGCAGTACGAAGTCCCATGGGCGTGTGGCGAAATGGAATCGCGTCGGACTTCGGATCCGAAGATTGCAGGTTCGAGTCCTGTCACGCTCGCTGTTTTGCTCTTTTTTCCCATCATTGGCTATGTGCTTTGTGCAGACGATTGTAAACCGCCTATCATAAAGGGTTTTTTTACAAAAACGCTAGGTCTCTTGAATACTGTCCATAAATTTTCGAATTTTGCCAAAAGCAACCCACATTTAAGCTTAGCAAAAAATCCTGCCAAAGCGCAAAAATGTTGAGGCGGACGTGATTTGAACACGCAACCTTCTGATCTGGAGTCAGACGCGCTACCGTTGCGCCACCACCCCGATGATTTCCTATGCCTCCTTTGACCATCCAGCTTTTCTTCAGCCGAATCACCCTACCATCAAAGCGTGGTATAATGTCCAATTATTCCATGAGAAGCTTCTAACTGGATCAAGAAAAGCATGAAATATCAAGAAGATCAGGCAATGCTGACTGCTCGAACACTGCCGACCGCTTCTGCTTGGCTCGACTGAGGCATTTGCCGATGGAGCATCGCAGACACCTCAATCTGTTGGCTTTGCCAGCTGGAGAGAGACTGGGGACTTGAGCTTACAGATGAACTGATGTAAGAGTGCTTGTTGGCGGCTGTCGACTTGGCCATGCTGCATCGCTTCAGCCAGCAGCCCAGCAGAAGGACGCCGCTCAGACTGCCCAGTAGGATGCCCAGGGCGATTAGGGAATCTCAACTGATCCCATTTCCCCATTTAAGGCTAGCCTCGTAAATTCAGGTTTTTGCATTTTTTGCAAGACTGCAAACAAACTGTTTTTCAATGCATATTTTCATTTTACCGCGGCCCCCCTCCCGGTTTAGAGGTTACTCAACTTTTGTCCTCAATATATATATATATATATATGTGTGTATATGTTCCTGGACATGCTGGACGGGCGATTCTCACGATTGGACAAACTTTTTTTTTCCTGAAAGGTAATGCAATTTTAGGAAGATCTGGAGGGGTAGACCCGGTTTCCGAGCATTTGAAACCTTACTTATTTGGGTAAAAAGGTTTTACATTGCAATATACAGTTTTTGCGATGTAGCTACTGTAATCTTGAGAATTCACCCAACTTGAGTTTTTTTGTTCACAAGTCGTATATAACGATTCCAAATCTGTGCTTACTTTTGAAAATGGTTGAGAACCACAGACTTTTCCTCTGAGTACAAACTTTTGCGCATAACAAAAGCATCAATAATTAGTAGCAGCTGAACGGCTGATAATTGAACAGAACACTTGAGTTTTTTTGTTCACTAGTCGTATATAGCAATTCCAAATCTGTGCTTACTTTTGAAAATGGTTGAAAACCACAGACTTTCCCTCTTGAGTGACAAACTTTTGCGCATGACAATAGCATCAATAATTAGTAGCAGCTGACGGCTGATAATTGAACAGAACACTTGAGTTTTTTTGTTCACAAGTCGTTTATAGCAATTCCAAATCTGTGCTTACTTTTGAAAATGGTTGAGAAACCACAGACTTTCCCTCTGAGGACAAACTTTTGTGCATGACAATAGCATCAATAATTAGTAGCAGTTGAACGGCTGATAATTGAACAGACACTTGAGTTTTTTTGTCCACAAGTCGTATATAACGATTCCAAATCTGTGCTTACTTTTGAAAATGGTTGAGAAACCACAGACTTTTCCTCTTGAGTGACAAACTTTTGCGCATAACAAAAGCATCAATAATTAGTAGCAGCTGAACGGCTGATAATTGAACAGAACACTTGAATTTTTTTGTTCACTAGTCGTATATAGCAATTCCAAATCTGTGCTTACTTTTGAAAATGGTTGAGAAACCACAGACTTTCCCTCTTGAGTGACAAACTTTCGCGCATGACAATAGCATCAATAATTAGTAGCAGCTGAACGGCTGATAATTGAACAGAACACTTGAGTTTTTTTGTTCACAAGTCGTATATAGCAATTCCAAATCTGTGCTTACTTTTGAAAATGGTGGAGAAACCACAGAACTATGTGCTCCGCGGTCACCTATTGCGCTTTGCGCCATATACTTGTTTGAAATGGTAAAGTAAACTCTATTAGGTGCTCACATAGCCGGTTGTTTGCTTATTTTTTGACCAAACCCTGAGAGAATGGTCAAAAATCGAAATTTTGGTTTTTTTTTGGACAATAAAGCTGATAATAGAAATTTTATACAGAGATATAATGTTTCAACGACTGTCCAGCAATATTCGAAAGGGTCAAGAAAACTCTACCAGGTTTTCAAAATATGGCCGGTTTTTGTTTGTTTTTTTACCTGTTTGTTTTTTTACCTTATTTACCTTATGGTAAAATTCGAAATTTTGGTTATTTTTGGACTTTTAAACTGAGCATAGAAATTTTATACACTGTGACTTACGTCAAACCGACTATGTATAATTATTGGAAAAGGTAAAATAAACTCTATCAGCTTCTCATATGGCCAGTGGAGGGGACGGAGCTGGGGCTGGCTATGCTTCAGGCTGGCTGTCTGCATCCTGTCAGCGCCTGGCTTTGCCTGAGCCTTCGGGCCGCTCCGCAGTCTATAGAGGTTACTGAACTTTTGTCCTCAGGTATATATGTGTGCGTATATGTGTATATGTTTCTGGAAATGCTGGGAACGGGCGAATTCTCAACGGATTGGGACAAACTTTTTTTTTCTGAAAGGTAATGCAATTTTAGGAAGATCTGGAGGGGTAGACCCGGTTCCCAAGCATTTGAAACATTACTTTTTTGGGTAGAAAGGCTTGAAAATTGCGATATAGAGTTTTTGAACTGTAACACCTGTAATCTTTAGAATTGCACAGCCAACTTGAGTTTTTTTTGTTCACAAGTCGTATATAACGATTCAAAATATGTGCTTACTTTTGAAAATGGTTGAGAAACCACAGACTTGCCCTCTTGAGTGACAAACTTTCACTCATTACAATAGCATCAATAATTAGTAGCAGCTGAATGGCTGATAATTGAACAGAACACTTGAGTTTTTTTGTTCACAAGTCGTATATAACGATTCCAAATCTGTGCTTACTTTTGAAAATGGTTGTGAAACCACAGACTTGCCCTCTTGAGTGACAAACTTTCATGCATGACAATAGCATCAATAATTAGTAGCAGCTGAACGGCTGATAATTGAACACAAGACTTTGGTTTTTTGATTCACAAGTTGTATATAACGATTTCAAATCTGTGCTTACTTTTGAAAATGGTATAGAAACCACAGACTTTTCCTTTTGAGATGCAATGTTCACCCTTACAGCAGAAATTTTCCTTAATTTATGGATTTTGCTACATGTGAAGGTGTAAGCGCTCCGCGGTCACCTATTGCGCTTTGCGCCATATACTTGTTGTAAATGTTCGAATTGCAACTTTATCACTTGGGAAGCTGAATTTATGTTTTTGGCACAGCCTACTTTTTCTTCCTACTCATAAAGCGTACAGAAAATAGGACCCAAATTGCATCCGATTTGTAGGTGTTGTGAAAAAACGAAAATCAAACCGCAAATATTCTGAGGCGTAGCCAGTAGGACCAGTTCATCTACGACGTGGAGTCGTTGGACGTTTTGCTCCTGGTTGCCCAGCAAATACTGGAGCACTTTCAATTGGCCTGGGCTGTTCCGGGCTCCTCTGCTCATTCTGCTCCTTACTGAGCCGAACACCTTCGCTTTTCCGAGCATTCAATTAGCAACGGAAGCCTTAGACTCTTGCAGGGCTGCGCTGCTTTCCGGAAACTCTTTTGTTCCCTAAGGATTCCTATCGGGCATCTTTTTGTGATTACGCTGTGAAAGTATCTGAATTGATACATTGATACAAACTGAATTGAGATGCAAATACAATCGCCTGACTTGCCTAGACACCTTATGACACCATGACCACACGATGAATCACGCCTTTTGGTATATTTCGGCCAAATCGAACTGGAACATGTCGTTTAATCAGCTTATTTGGACAGCTTTTCAGAGTTAGTTTTGCTGCTCGTCTGCAACAATAGCAACTTTGAACTTAGATCGCGGCCAGCCCAACTGAACTCACCAGCAGTGGAGTATTGCAGAGATTGTTCTGCGCCAGTGGGCGTTTGCTTCGCCTGCGGAGAAGGAAGCCGCCGAGCAGACACAGACTCAGGCTGGTGATCAGCAGGAGCAGGGCGATCAGCGACTCTGGTAATTTATTTATTTATTTTACATTTATTTTCTGCCATGAAAACAAATGTAAAATAAATAAATAAATGTCTCATGTCAGTGAGCCAGAGAGAGCGAAAGCTATGGATTTGTTTGGGAGGGGGGTGATGAAAAGGAGAGGGACTGTGGCATGGCTCAGAGACTATAATCGACGGGGGGAGAGAGGGCAAGAAAAGCGGCGACGCAAATAAAAACCAGGAGCGGCTATCAAGCCTATTCAGCCTATTCTCATCGATTTTCTCTTGTTTCAGTTCGGATTAGTGCTATGAGGCTTAGTGCTATGAGTCCATCGTTTTCCACCTAACCAGGAGAAAGCAAAAAAAGGTGTGCTGCTAACGATTGATGTTGGTCCAGGTGGCCAGCTTGGTCCAATCATCGTCAGGCTCCTGAGCCTCTTTGGTGATATTGGCCAGGACGGCTCGCAGGATGCGCAGTTCAGCCTGCGTCAGCTCTCCACCCATCGATTATCACCTAAACCTTCCCTTTGCTCCGCTGCTGAGATTGACAGGCGCCTTGAGCGGCAATAACGGCGGCCCTTTTGTTTTTGAGCGGACAACGGATTTTAGAGGCCCATGATTTGGATTTTTAGTGCGCATGACGCGTTTAGTGGGTGGAATTGAAAACACTGCCTGAAATAGGAAAATTGTGGATCAATTAAGCTAGTCCACAGGAGAAAGAAGGCGAAAAAGCTAAACCTAATGAACGTAAAAATTGAGAAAGTAAATGGAAAGTTTTTCAGAAATAGAGAGAAAATGCCAGCGGCCAAACGATCCAAAGCTTGTTAATTATAAATGTCGAACCAAAGCTCATCTTCTTGTCAATAATTTTGAGGGAGCGCAAAACTTCGACGCAGATCAAGTTCCTTTCGACTGCACCAACCTTCAGCAGCAAACAAGTATATGCAGATATAATCGGATAATAGGCTTGGCAAAGGCTAAACAACGAAATGGCGGGATGGGGCGAGAAGGGTAAGCGGTTCGAGGAAACCTTCTGATATTAATATTTCATAGCCATAGCCATAGCCATAGTAGATAGCCATAGCTGATAACCACATTTCGATAGGTCTCTCGGCGTTTTTATTCCTGATGCATCCTCAGTGTCAATGTTTTATTTCAAGTTAAAATTATCTAGCCTGAACCAAACTATGCTTCTTCTCCAGGCCCCTCTTAAATGCGGCACAAATACGGGTGGACGAATGAGTAGGCATTAAAATGACACTTTTTTGGTGAATGATAATTTATGATCCTGTAAAAAGGGACGAGGAAAACTGGGCAACGGCTAAAGCTGCATGCAACTTCTGCTTTTCGAAGTAATCAAGTTTTTTCATTTTTCTCCATAACACATCAGGAGCAAAAAAAAGCCTTCTCCCGTTTCAACCTGCCTTTTCCCTGCTATAACCGGCGAAGACTTGCTACGGAAACGCGAAATGTCATTGAAATCAAGGCTGCCGGATATAGAAGGAGCTTTTTGTCCAAAAATTCATATAGAGCAAAACGAAATGCAACTCCAAATTCTTGAACAAAATACACCAGCAAATCCTTCGAGACTCTTGAATCCTACTGTGAGCCGGAATTACACCTTTCATGCTGCATGCGCACAAATATATCAGTCCTTGTAATGTTTTCCAAACTTCTTTTTCTTCAACCAGCAAGCTCTCCACACCTCCATCCGCCCTCCTTCAGCGCCGGCCCGATTTGGAGCTGCGTTTTCGCCGCGGCGGATTGCTCTAGAAAATTGGAGATTGGCTGTTTCCCCTGCCTAGTCAGGGTCAATGGGAACGCCCCCTTGGGTGGACCAGGATAAATCAGTCTCAGTGAGAGTTGAAGCCTGAACCAGTCTTTTTTGACTTCTGAAAGAAGTCTTTCCCTACCAGCTTCCGGATCAGCCCCTCTCCCATCTCTGCCACTGCCAGGGACGCCTGGCAGCCACAGCGCATGGAGGGCTGAAGTTCAGTAGGCCCCGCCTACCCGGTTGCTTAATCATCCCCAGACTTTCCAATCTGGTCCTGCCGTTTCCCGAGCTTCTAGGCGACAAGACCGGAGCCAGAAGCCACAGCGCGGTGCCTGATCAGCCAGCCGCCAGCGTCCACTCCATCTAGGACGCCATCACGCCACGGCCAGTCCAGTCACAACAACTGTCTGGACTTCACGTGCGCGTCTTGTGGGCCCCTGGCTGGAGCTAAGCCCACACCCAATTGGTCCCCCCTTCTCTTTCTTCTTCCTCTACTGCGTCGCCTGGCTCTTTCCAGCATGGAGCAGGACTACGACGCCTTCTGCTCCGCCTGCCTCAAGTCCGGCCCACCGCCCGGCACCTGGCACAACATCACCGGCTACGCCAAGCCTCAGAACTCCTGCTCCGCCTGCCAGCGCGGGGAGGACTCCGGTGAGCGCGCATCGGCCTCTAGCCCCACCGCCTGCCTCGTCTCCGGATACGAGGAGGCCCCCTCCAGCTCCTGCCTGCCCCAGAGCAGCAGAAGCCCCCGCCAGGTCACCAGCAGCAGCAGTCAGCCCAGGGACCTCTCTGCCCCTCCCGCCCTCCTCTTCCAGTCCAAGGAGGGCCCCCTCCAGGGCCCAGTCTCCGGCCAAGCCTGCCCCGCCTCCCAGTGCGGGGATGCCAGCTCTGCCTGCCTTGCCAGCCAGCGCAAGGAGGCCCCCGAGCTCCCCTGCAGCGCCTCTCCTGCCCTCCAGCCGCAGGACGCCTGCCTCAGGGCCTGCCACAGTAGCAGCGCCCACCAACCCGACATCATCATCGATGCTAGCTCCGCTCACTCAGCCGGAGCAGCCAGCCAACCGAACCTGGACCCCAGCCCCTGCCAGCGCCGGCGCCGCCGTCGCCGCCGCCGGGGCAACAGATCGACAACTTCTCAAGCGTCTTTGGCTGCAGCTGAGGGCCCCTCAGCCCTTAGCTCAGCCTCAGCTCACGGTCCCCTTTTGCCTTCTCAAACTCCTCCTCTTCTGTCCAGCTGCAGTGGACGGGGGAGCCTGGAGAGCAAGGAGGAGGAAGGCTGCGATCTGAGCTTCGAGGCCAGCCACTGCACCTCTTCTCCCGGACCAAGACTTCCTCATCCTCTACCCTTCACTCACCCGCAGGAGGCTGCAGTTGAGGGCTCTGCCAGCCCTTAACTCAGCCTCTTCTCTCGGTCCCCTTCATCCCATTTTCGCCTCTCTTCTGGCCCCCTGTTTCTGCAGTGCAGCTGCGGTGGATGGGCTCTGGGGCAACTGGTAGCAGCCTCCTCTCAGCAGCGACGGCGCACCTGCAACAGCCCCCTGCCCCTCCTCCTGCACTCCCCTTCTCACCCCTTCCATTTATCTCTCTCCGTGTGTTTCGTAGCCCACCAGCAGTGCTGCGGCGTCTGGTTGAGGCCCACTGTGCCTTCCTCTGCCCCCTGCCCTCCATCCCCGCTGCCACACACCCCTCCTCTTTTAACCCCCATCTTTCAATTCCATGTCCAGCAGTGCGAGTTCTCTGAGCCTCCGGTAGCGCCTCACCTCCACTGCCCCCCTCTCCATTTCACAGGCCCTGTCCTTCCCAATTCTGACTCCAATTTCAGCCCTTTTGTTGGCCGCCTTTTCCTGCCCCCCGAGCCCCTGACCAAGCTCAGGTACGGAACATTAGGGCTCACAAATCCAGACGTTTTTTCCCTCTCACTAGACCCAACTGGAATCTCCTGCAAGCCTTTTCCATTGCGCAAGTACAATCTGCCATCACTGTGAATCCCACATGCTTCTATGCCCATTGCTGTGTGTGATTCTATTTCTCTTCCCGCCCTTTCTCTGTGGGGAGCCTTTCCCCTGCCTAGTCAGGGTCAATGGGAACGCCCCCTTGGGTGGACCAGGATAAATCAGTCTCAGTGAGAGGCTGGGAAGCAAAAGCGAAAGATAGAAAGAGCTTGCCAGAAGACTGGTGCCGGAAATGTTCTCCTGCAAAGGACTCAGCCGGCTGCGAAGGTGCAGCAGGAAGCCGAGCAGCAGGAACAGCGCCAGACTGCCCACCAGAATGCCCAGGGCAATGAGGGAGTCTGGAAAAAAATTGGATCTACGGGGACAAAGTTAGAGAAATCGACCAGCCTCAACAAACAGGTCTGAAAATGAAGGAGAGTAGATCAATTGAATAGATCAATTGAATAGAGATCAGATCAATTGAATAGAGAAACACAGCTATTTTTGGGGTATCATTGAATAACCGTAAAGATTCTTCCTGGGGCCAATTCGGCAAGAACGGGTCAGATCCTTGCCGAATTGGGGCTGGAAAACACGGTGTTATGGGCCGGAAAACACGTAACACCATGTTTCGTGTCAACCCCTATTCGGCAAGCGACACGCAGTTGTGAGTTTTGCGACCCCTAACTACGGGTTTTACAACCTCAATTCGGCAAGGAATTTGCTCATTTCTCCTTTTGTTACATGATAGACTTGAGATAGCTTATTTGCACATTTGTAAATGTAATATGGACTTTTTCGGAATTTCAACATTGAAATTTCGGTTATTGATAAATTATAGGATATTATAGGACATTAAGCCTTAAAATTCAGTCTTTGGAACTTTTGCTAACAAAATTTCTTACAACTGTGGACTGTTATAGATGTTCAAAAAAATTAATTCTCCATGTACATTTTATTGGCCCCGAAATTCGGTCCTTCAAATGTTTTATTTTTTTGCATGTTGCTCCGTTTTTACACTTAGGCCTTTTTTTCCACCTGCCCACCATTGACCTTGCTTAGCCTAACATGCCTGCAAAGCAAAACAGGCCGTGCACCTATCGTTAATAGCTGGTATTAGCTAGCCTTTAATTTTTGCTGTCCTACAAACTTGCTTTCTATCCTACAAATTTTGCCATCAACAATTGGCTCTACATTCCTACAAACTTGCTGTCTATCCTGCAAAATCTGCTGTCAAACATTGGCTCATACCCTAGAAATTTCGAAATTTTTGAGACTTTTGACCTTCTCAGTAAAGCTCTCCTAATATCCTCAATATTATCAGCATTGTGAATGTTTCCAAAAACAATAAAAATGAGGTTGGCGATGAATGAAACAAGTATATGGCGCAAAGCGCAATAGGTGACCGCGGAGCACTTACACCTTCACATGTAGCAAAATCCTTTAATTAAGGAAAATTTCTGCTGTGAGGGTGAACATTCCATCTCAAAAGGAAAAGTCTGTGGTTTCTCAACCTTTTTCAAAAGTAAGCACAGATTTGGAATTGTTATATACGACTTGTGAATCAGAAAACCAAAGCCTTCTGTTTAATTATCAGCCGTTCAGCTGCTACTAATTATTGATGCTATTGTCATGCATGAAAGTTTGTCACTCAAGAGGGCAAGTCTGTGGTTTCTCAACCATTTTCAAAAGTAAGCACAGATTTGGAATTGCTATATACGACTAGTGAACAAAAAAACTCAAGTGTTCTGTTCAATTATCAGCCGTTCAGCTGCTACTAATTATTGATGCTTTTGTTATGCGCAAAAGTTTGTCACCGTAGATCCAATTTTTTTCCAGACTCCCTCATTGCCCTGGGCATTCTGGTGGGCAGTCTGGCGCTGTTCCTGCTGCTCGGCTTCCTGCTGCACCTTCGCAGCCGGCTGAGTCCTTTGCAGGAGAACATTTCCGGCACAAGTCTTCTGGCAAGCTCTTTCTATCTTTCGCTTTTGCTTCCCAGCCTCTCACTGAGACTGATTTATCCTGGTCCCCAAGGGGGCGTTCCCATTGACCTGACTAGGCAGGGGAAAGGCTCCCCACAGAGGCGGGAAGAGAAATAACAATCACACACAGCAATGGGCATAGAAGCATGTGGGATTCACAGTGATCCGGGAGTGTACTTGCGCAATGGAAAAGGCTTGCAGGAGATTCCAGTTGGGTCTAGTGAGAGGGAGAAAACGTATCCAATTTATGAGCCCTAATGTTCCGTACCTGAGCTTGGTCAGGGGCTTGGGGGGCAGGAAAAGGCGGCCAACAGAAAAGGGCTGAAATTGGAGTCAAAATTGGGAAGGACAGGGCCTGTGAATGGAGAGGGGGCAGTGGAGGTGAGGCGCTCCCGGAGGCTCAGAGAACTCGTCACTGCTGGACATGGAATTGAAAGATGGGGGTTAAAAGAGGAGGGGTGTGTGGCGGGGGGGATGGGGGCAGGGGGGGGCGGGGAGCATGATGGACCTGAGACCCGGACGCCAGCCGTCCTGGCTGTGAAAAGAGGGAACACAGAGATGGAAAGATAATTGAGAAGGGGAGTGCAGGAGGAGGGGCAGGGGGCTGTTGCAGGTGCGCCGTCGCTGCTGAGAGGAGGCTGCTACCAGTTGCCCCAGAGCCCATCCACCGCAGCTGCACTGCAGGAACAGGGGGCCAGAAGAGAGGCGAAAATGGGGATGAAAGGGGACCGAGAGAAGAGGCTGAGTTAAGGGCTGGGCGAGTCCTCAACTGCAGCCTCCTGCGGGTGAGTGGAGGGTAGAAGGATGGGGAGAGAGTCTTCGTCCGGAGAAAAGAGGTGCAGTGGCTGGCCTCGAAGCTCTCTACTTTCCTCCTCCTTGCTCTCCAGGCTGGCCCGTCCACTGCAGCTGGACAGAAGACGAAGATTTTGAGAAGGCAAAAGGGGACCGTGAGCTGAGGCTGAGCTAAGGGCTGAGGGGCCCTCAGCTGCAGCCAAAGACGCTTGAGAAGTTGTCGATCTGTTGGGCCGGCGGCGGCGACGGCGGCGCCGGCGCTGGCCGGGGCTGGGGTCCAGGTTCGGTTCGCTGGCTGCTCCGGCTGAGTGAGCGGAGCTAGCATCGATGATGATGTCGGGTTGGTGGGCGCTGCTACTGTGGCAGGCCCTGAGGCAGGCGTACTGCGGCTGGAGGGCAGGAGAGGCGCTGCAGGGGAGCTCGGGGGCCTCCTTGCGCTGGCTGGCAAGGCAGGCAGAGCTGGGCATCCCCGCACTGGGAGGCGGGGCAGGCTTGGCCGGAGACTAGGGACTGGAGGGGGCCCTCCTTGGTGGGACTGGAAGAGGAGGGCGGGAGGGGCAGAGAGGTCCCTGGGCTGACTGCTGCTGCTGGTGACGTGGCGGAGGCTTCTTATGCTCTGGGGCAGGCAGGAGCTGGAGGGGGCCTCCTCGTATCCGGAGACGAGGCAGGCGGTGGGGCTCAAGGCCGATGCGCGCTACCCGCCGCCGGAGTCCTCCCCGCGCTGGCAGGCGGAGCAGGAGTTCTGAGGCTTGGCGTAGCCGGTGATGTTGTGCCAGGTGCCGGGCGGTGGGCCGGACTTGAGGCAGGCGGAGCAGAAGGCGTCGTAGTCCTGCTCCATGCTGGAAAGAGCCAGGCGACGCAGTAGAGGAAGAAGAAAGAGAAGGGGGGACCAATTGGGTGTGGGCTTAGCTCCAGCCAGGGGCCCACAGACGCGCACGTGAAGTCCAGACAGTTGTTGTGACTGGACTGGCCGTGGCGTGATGGTGCCTGCGATGGAGTGGACGCTGGCGGCTGGCTGATCAGGCACCGCGCTGTGGCCTCTGGCTCCGGTATTTTCGCCTGCGAAGCGAAACGGCAGGACCAGATTGGAAAGTCTGGGGATGGATTGAGCAACCGGGTAGGCGGGGCCTACTGAACTTCAGCCCTCCATGCGCTGTGGCTGCCAGGCGTCCCTGGCAGTGGCAAGGTGGAGAGGGGCTGATCGGAAGCTGGTGGGGAAAGACTTCCTCAGAAGTCAAAAAAATTGGTTCAGGCTTCAAACTCTCACTGAGACTGATTTATCCTGGTCCACCCAAAAGAAAGTTCCAGTTGACCCTGACTAGGCAGGGGAA
>JASANA010011637.1:0-68959 GCA_030248095.1 Ptycholaimellus sp. GST1_10
TTCATATTCTGGACTAGGTTGGGAGTGGCCTGCGGCGCACATCATTCTTTTTTGGGTTTTCTTAGATTGCATTTTAGTACATTTATTTTATGAGTATTTCTTTGTTCAGAAATTGCAAGTGATAATTAATTTTTGCACAAAGTTGTCATGCACAGTATCGCCAACAGAAGGCAAGGGAAAAGGTAAATCTCAATTAGTTTAAACAATTCCAACCCTGTTTTGCATATTAAACCAGTGTCAATTGAATGCAACAAAATAACAAAATCAAAGCCAATTTGGAATTTGGGCTGCATGGGTCCCGCTACACGGGTGCTCAGCTTTTTTCATGCATCAGCCTCTCTTTTGGTCTTTTGACTCTTTTGAAAACCCACCCCATCCAGTGACTAAATTACAGTCACACCAAATGAATGCAACAGCAAACACCTGGCTGTCCTCGAGGGACTTCAAAAATTAGGCACCCAACCTGAGTGGGGTTAGGTTGCCAAAGTGGGGCGTCAATAAGGCCACCTGCATGAGAACTTGTTTATTGAGTGCAATATCGCCCAATGGGGTAGCTGCACAAAACTGCGCAGATGCAAAACATTGAAAAAACTCACATTTTTGACGTTTTAAGCACATTCCCATGATCAGGGCAAGCTGATGCAAACAAAATCGACTTTTTCGACCCCAATTTACCCAAAAATGTCTTTACTTCCACTGCAACTGCTGAATTGGGACTGCACCACGTGCCTTCATAACAGACAAGGCTTAGCTTTCATATACTGGATATATGCGGACAGACGGACGCAAAAATGGGGTAACTGCTTAAGCTGGCCTTGGCCGCCCGCCGCTTCGGCCGCGCAAAAATTCCAAACCTTTTGACCAGAAAATACTTGAAACTTTTCTCGCCTGTTTCTCCTCCTCCAGACGGCGCGATGTGTCGGCGACATTCTGCAGCCTCGCCTGCTGCCAGGCGCGAAACTCCGGCTCCAACTGCAGCGCTTGTTCCTGCCCGTCCTTCTCGTCCATCTCTAGCAGAGCGTCCAGGAGTGGATGTCGACTGTCAAACTCCGCCTCCACAAAAGGCGGGATCTTGAGGCGTTGGCGCCAGTGTAGGTGGCTGGGGGACTGGATCCGCTCTAGTGGTAGACTGAGCAGATAGCCGGCAACAGAGGGGAGGCAGAGGAGTGTGAGGAGCATGTTGGCTGGCTCTGGGCTGGCCCTGTCGGCACAGGCCAGCTCATATCTTTGGCCTGAGCGCGTGGGCGGGGCTGGAGTTGTTTGCGGGAGAGGTGCTGGGCTGTTTGTGAATGATCCGGGCCCTTTCCGGCCTAGAAGGAGGCTGGCTTTGAGGAGTCATCGAGTGCTAGGGCAAAGAAAAATGAGGCCTTGCTTTTGCCGCAAACAATCAGACAAACAGACATCGTCATCGATGACAAACAATGGCTAAATATTATTTATGATTCAGCGGTTTTTAGGAAGCCTTTAGAATCACTGTTTCCGGTTGGGCACTGATTTACGCCGCGCTGGACCTGCAATTTAGAGCATCTGAAAGCGGGGCATACGAGGGGGGTAAGGGACAGATATAACTGGAAGAGAAAGTGAATGAGTTAGGAGCAAAGAAGGTGCAGTGGTGACGTGGATGAGATCAGGAGATCTGAACTTTGGGCACGGAACGAGCTCGACTGCGCTTCTTTCCCTTCGTCCCTCCACCTTCACCACTATCACCTCAAGTCAACAACAACGCATCTCACACTTTCCTTCCATCATTTCTCTATTCAAAATAGCTGTAACAGGCAAACGACATCTGCCGAATAAAGTGCCCCATGAACATCAATAGTACATCCAGAGAATGAACTAAGTTATCTCGCTTCACGTACTCAAACATTTTTAGACATTAAACATTAATCAGGAACATTTACACATTAATGAGGAAATGTAAAAATAGTGAAACAGTTGGAGGAAATGATTAGCGTCATTCAGCTTAGTACCTCCGTACTGCGGAGCTCCGAGGCCCAGCACTCTGCGCGGGTTGCCCTGGCAGGCCTTCTGGCCGATAAGATGACGCCGCCAGCCGTTGTCGTTGTTCGGCTTCACGTTCTCGTGACACAGCAGACAACGCCCCGCAACACTCTCCGGCACTGCGACTACAAAACCAACTCCCCCCATCCCTCCCTTTTCATTCCTGGAAGAGGCAAGGGAGACTGGGGCAGTCGCGATTGATTTGGTGACTGTCGTAGAGCTTGGGCGTCAGTGGCTCTTTGCAACGGGGACAAAGGCGATACTCCGCCGCGCCCTCGCACTCCGTGAGAAGATGCTGCTTGTAGGCTTGGATCTCCGTCATCTGTCATTGGGATTATTGTTTGTGGCAGCTTTGTGCCAGCTAATATAAGCCGTTAAAACAGCTTTAAGAGGCTAAAATCGGCAATACGAAATCGAAATAAGGAATGCAACACCTGGATTCAATTTTCTGGGGCCTGATTACATGAGAAACTACCTGTTGCATTCCAATTTGAGGCGTTGGCTTGTTGCATTTTTAAACACTACCGTCTTTGCTGCTCATGCAAGCTTTTTACAATAAATGTAGCTGAGCCATTAGAAGAGTGGATAATTTGTTTTGGAACCTGTTTGCAGTGCTCGCACTTCTTGAGCATCGGACAGGAGCGAAGATAGTGTAGGTCCAGGCCGTGCTCGTCAAAATCCTCACTCCGCTCATTGCAGAACATGCACATCCTACATCCACCATCCTCTTCCTCCTCGTCTTTCCTCCCCTCCTACTCCAGAGCCAAGCACAGGCAAAGCCAGCTCAAGCAGTATAAATCCAGCCAAACTTGTCAAGGCTCTTCAGCGGTTTGATGTCGTAGGAGGGCGGGGCCTTCGGTTGAATGGCGGACGCGGGAACCCTGGGCGCCGTGGCCTTGACAGAAGATGCGAGGGAGAGCATCGACTGCTCCCTCACCAGCCCACCGGACTTCAGTCCCTTCTTCTTCCCCTTCCTCTTCCCCGCATTGTCCATGGACTGTGCCGTCTCCATAGACAGTCGTCTAGCAGTGCTGCTTCTTCGCAGCGAGCGCGAAGCCAGTCGCTCAGAGAGCGGCGGGCTCTCATAGGCTTTGCTGGCCCGGCGGCCGAGTGGGGTTCTAGGCGCCGCGTTGCTGGTGAGTGAGTGGGAGCGCTGGAGTTTGCGAGGGCTGCTGGGCGGAGGGATGAAGGAGAACTCCCGATGGGGTGCCTCCGGGTAGGCGGGGCTGTTGCGGGGGCCCAGCTTGTGCTCGAAGAACTCTGCGTTGGCAGCTTCCAGCTCGGCTCGGCGCTGCTGCTTGCGGCTGCTGGCCGCCTTGCGCCTGTCAATTGGCCTGGAGCGAAAGCGGCAGAAGCGGAAACTGAGGGAGCTGGAAGAAGCTGGAAATGAGATGGATTATTTTTGGAACCGAAAAGACGAGTGACAAATGACAAATCACATTCACAGAATAAGAAAGACATGATGAGAACAGGGGAACAGTTGGTGAACTTGGGAATGGCCGAAGGGGTTGGAGGCCCGCCGTAGCTCTTCTTTTCATTCACACTCCCTCGTCGATTATCGCCTGCAATATGCCCTTATGTAAGCTTCTCGAATTGAGACATTCCAGACAAGTAAAGTGAAAAATGATTGTGAAAAATGATGAAATGATGAAAATGAAAATGAAAGAAGGCGGGAAGCAGACTTCTAAGGCTAGTGTTGCTCTTGGAGCGCTTGAGCTCAGCCTTGAGCTTCTTGTTCTGCTCCAGCAAGGCCCGCACCTCCGCATCATCGTCCCTGAAAGAGCCTCTGCATGCATGCCACACCACCGCAACACTCATCACCCTCCCCTCCCACCCCTGCATCACTTACGTCGTCGTAGAAGCCCGTCGATTGTTGGCCTGGCTACGTTTCGGCTTGCCCTCTATCTCGTCGATCTCATCAAAGACGGCCTGTCCATGGACCGAGAGTGATCAGAAGAATCGCATAGGCTGAAATGAAGGGCTGCCTTGAAAAGCGGGTTCCGGTAGGCCGTCTTGGAGCCGTCAGGGGGGAGGTACTGACGGACTGTGTCCCGATCCCCGTTGCGGAAGGTGTGAACGATGATGCGGGCGCCGACCTGCCTCACCTCGGGGTCCGTGTGCGCTATGCAGGACTGCGCGAAGAGGCAGGCCTTGTGCTCGTCCAGTCCACTGCACCCAGTCCCCTTTGAAGACTTTGAAGAAGTGGGGGCAGGGCTGAGGAGACAGCTGTTTGTTGGGGGCGTTGTTGTCGAGGACGATGCGTTCGGCGATCTCCGCGTGGCCCTGGTCGATCTTCGTGTAGCCGGTGGCCTCGAAGGGGCGGAGGATCTGGGCAGCGTAGGCTCGGCCCACCTAACAGATCCGTATTTGACGATGGCCAAATGTCCACTAGAGAATCTGAAAGCATGCCGCGGGCTCCTTGGCGCTGGCGACTGCCTCGAGGAGGTAGTTGATGGAGGTTTGGCGGAATCGAGAGTCCTGGCCAGGTCAGAGAGACTTGCACTGGCTAAGTGTGATAGGGAAAAAGGCAAACGCCGGCAGTGTCCCCAGTGCGAGTGATGAGCACGTAGTGGGTCTTTTCAGCCACCGTTTGAGCCCCCGTTTTGCCCAGCCTCTGCTCCGGGATGAAGCTGTTCAGGATGTAGCTGAGCACATCCAGGGCCGACGAGAAGACCGCAAACACCTTATCCCTGGCAAACCCTTTCCGTCTCCAAGGCCTGGAAGGGCTGCAAATGGCGCACACCTGAGACACTTGCGTAGCAGTTGCAGCGTAGGCTGTAGTAGGTAGGCGGCGTTGTCCTTGTTGTCCCTGGGGAATGCCGCCAACTTGCGCTGCAGGGCCTCCAGCCCAGTCTTCCGCTTCTCCCACTTCTTGCTGTAGATGTCCTGGACCAGGCTGCTGCCGAAAGCGTTCATGGCCTGACTGATCGCCGTCCGATCCCTCTCCGGCAGGCTCTGCCAATGCCCCCTCCTCTTCTCTCTCTGCTTGCATTCAATTGGGCACCTGGAGTATGGCACTGTCGACCTCCTCGTCCTGGCCATCTATAGGAGGGAGGTGGTCGTCGCCGCCGCGGCCGAAGGAGTCTGGAGAGGCTGCCTGGGCCTCTGTGCCTCGTCGTCGACTGCAATTCAGGACAGCCTAGGCCTTGGGAGAGCGCTGAGAAGCTGTACTTGGCGATGGCTGGTAGGACGGTGTTCTCCTTCCGCTCGTAGGCATTGGCGCCGCGGCCGCGGTTCAGCCCGCCGCGCTCCTCGATGTCCGCTGGTGGGGACGGTGTTCGACGACTCGCTTCCAGTGCTGCCTTCTGCTCCTCCGCTCGTCTGGCTTTCTCTGCCCATTCACACATCCAATATCCCTACCTTATCACCCTTTTTGTGCTAGAAAGCAGTCAAAGGGAGCAAGCAATCCGGCAGAAAAGAAGGCAATAAAACCAGGCGGATTGTCGGGTTCAGGAGGCGAAGGCTGGGCGTCGGCCTCCGCGATGGGCGGCATGGGGAGCGGCTCTCGGATGGGGGAGTAGGGTGGAAGGCCGTCCTCACCCATCACCGGCGTTGGTGCTTCCAGCACAAGCTCAGGAGCCTCCTTTGATTCCTCCGCCTCCTCCTCCGCTGCTTCTTCCAAGTCAAGTGCCGGCACGCTGACAGCTGTGCTAAGGACATTTGCCAAAAAGAGGTGCGATTGTGCGCTAGGCAAGCTTACGGTCGGCTTTCTCCTCCTCCCCCTCCTTCTCCTCCTCCTCCTTCACGGCTTGCACTAGATGCACACAGCAAGCGTGAGGCACACGGCAGGCAGAAATGAGGATTTGGGCGATAAGGGGAGGGTGAAACCGGCTTTTTCTGTCTTTTTGGCCTCATACTCCCGCTGTTTGGCCTCCTGGCGTCGCCGTTTCTCACGCTCCTCCGGCGGAGGGCTGAAGCTCTGCCATTAGAATATGTATCTTTGAAAGTATGAGGAGCTAGCCGAGGATGGCTAGGGTCCAGCAGTCCCAGCGTGGCCTTCTCCTCTGGCGTGAGAAGGCTGTGCAGGTTGGCGTCTGAGTAGAGCGAGGTGCGGAGGGCCAGGAATTTGTCCTGTCATTGAGATTGGCTCCCAATTGTAGGTCAAGGGAGGCTGGGCTAAAGTGAACCTTGCAATCCTGAGCTCGATCGAAGTCTTCCTCCTCTGCCGCCTCTCGTTTGTCCCTCTTCAGCTTGTCCATCTGATACAGTGCAGGTGTTTGGAACAATGAAATTAGAAGGGTGGGAATGGGAACGTCCTCCTCGGCCTTTTTGAGCTTGTTGATGGCATACTTGATGTCTTTGGCCTCCTCGAACCGTTCCCCACTTACAGCCTCCCGCTTCTTCCGCTCCAAAACCTTCACTATCTGTCGCAGTTCGTCGTTGTAGTTCACGTCCACGCTCCTGCAATTACTACTCCTTCCCCATCAAAGCCCATTCTTGGCACTCCAGCTACATTTTTCTGGCACCAGGCTTCTTTTTGCTCCTGGATAGAGCATCCTCTTCCTCATCATCACTCCCCTCCTCTTCACTCCCGCTCCCCTTCTCTCGAGTTGGCAGGTAGTAGCCTGTGGGCAGCACTTCCAGAATGCCCACCTGTTGTTCCAGGAGCCTTGGTAAAAACTGGGAAAGGTGAAGTCAAGCGTTTGCCTGATCGAATTCATTGAGGATGTGGTTCTTGTAGTTGTTGTGAACGAGCAGTTTGAGGAACCAGCCAGAAGCGTCCACAAAGATCGATTTCAGCTCGCGCGTGGACTCATCGTTGTTGTTTTGGAAGCTCACGTATCTTGAAGGAAAATGGGCTGAAGTCAAGATTTTTGACCGATCTAAGTTTTTTTGATCAAACCCAAGACGATCGAACTTGGCTTTACTCAGCGAGACTCGTTCGCCTTCCTTTGGATTGCCGACGAGTAATTCGACCTTTTGCGCTGCCAATTTGAAAAGCTCTTTAGGCCATTTGTCGGGGAAATCCATTTGCTTACGAATGAACAGAGCATGGCAGAGAATTTGGATCTTCTCGATGTTGGCCTTCTGTTTGAATTTGAGCACTATCTCTTGCGGATAATGACAGTATCTAAATGATCGGATGTTGATAAAATGTTGTTGATAAAAGAACGAATGAATTGTTGATGAAAAAACTTGGATGAAATCCAGTCACGGCCATTGAGGAGTTCATCGTCATCCTCCGGGACAGATCCAGCAGGCAAATCATCCTCACTGGAGCTGTAGCCGACCTGCAGTCACCTCCTTCCTACCCCACCTCTTTCACCTCTTCCATCCCCTAACCGTGAACTGGAGCTCAATCGGCTTCCTTCCACTCATCCTTCCCGGCCCTAGCAAAGTGAGCAGAGCCGGGTGGTGAAGAATGCTGGTCCAGGCTGCCGTGCAACAAACACCTAGCAACCCCGCAATACCCGCTTCCACAGAACCAATTTCTCTCCCTCTCCCCATCCCCATCCCTTTCCACTTCACAAATCATTATCTTCGATTCCCATGACAGTTTAGCAACTCGGTTCGCTCTGTCAATGTCCGCTCACAGCCTCGCATTGCAATGCATGGAAGTGGAACAGGAGAGCAGGGTGATAGAAATCTCGCTCGCTGGCACTGGCCTGGAAGGAAGTGACGATGGAGTGGAGATGATGCATGGGGGCTGGGGGAGTCGACGGTCTGCGCATGTTTGCTGGCAAAAACCTGCTAGTCACTGTTGACAGCCAGCGCTCCTTCACTCCCACCCTCCCTCCCGCACAATTAGTCCACCACCACCTCAGCAGCTCCCTCTAAGAACTCCCCACCCCCTCCACCCCCAGCAAAGAGCCCCCCCAGCCCTAATGTGGCCTTAGCTCTGCGCTCCGCTTCCATTTCTGTCCTGCGCCATCTGCCATGTGGCAGGCGGGCTTCATACTCTCCTGCCTCGTCTTCCTCAGAGGTCCGCCTCCTTTTATCCTGCATAGGAAATGCTGTTGTGCTTGCATCACTTGTTGTGTCATTTGCGGAGATGCCAATCTCATAGGTAAACTTATTGTCGCAGTTGTTGTTTCCTCTTTACGTTTGCCCAAACGAAGTCAGGAATCAAAACTAACCATAGCATTAGCATTTTGTACTGGTTTGTTGTCTCTTGTCTGTGGATAAATTACGACTGTCACCAGCATAATGACTAATGGTCTTTAAATTTGGTTGCTCGTCCCTTTAACCGCCAAATGGCTTAAAAGAATTGAAGAAATAGGGTTCAGTGATAGGGCAGTAGGCGTAGGTTTTGATGGGGCATAAAGATCGATCGATAGCACCCGCTCGTTCAAGGCCAATTCGATGAGGCGTACGAAGACTGCTTCTAGCACCGGTTTCCCCATACACTACCAAAAAGGGCTTCATCCTCTTTTATGTCACATTATGCACAGTTCAAACGGAAAATGTTACTAACACCAACGATTCGACAGTTGATCAATAATTTCATAAATACATAAAATTAGGGTTAACCTAGGGATATGCCTTTACTGTTTTAGCTTTTTTCACCAATTAAATTAGCAGGATTTGCGCAAGCCCATTGGCTGCCAATAAGCAAGTCAATACTGTAAGTATAGCCAACTTTGGGAAAACTAGATAAAAGAAGTTCCCTGTCTGGGTTCCAATCAATTCATTACAGTACAGTCCACTTCATTAACCATACCTGAGGTAGCGATTGAATCATGCAACAAGTGTAATTCAAAATGAATGAATGAGAGAAAAACCCCTCTCTTACATCTTTGAACCGTACTTGACCAACCAACCAACACAGGGGAGTCCATATCTAGAGGGGCATAGCTGGGTCTGGTTTGAAGGCTCAGCCCGTTGCTTTGTGCGTGAGGTGGAGGATAGAGTGCTGCACGGTGCCGTAGTGTTGAGCGAACCGGTGGTGACCAGCTCCGCAGCCTGTGTACAGGAGTGTTTCACCTTCGGCGACGCTTGCAAGGCCGTTCAGGTTTTTCTACCCTTTCTCACCAGGCTCAGGGGGGGGCTGTTTAGGAAGAGCTGGCTTGAAGGTGCGCCATCAGGATGGGCTGCTGGACAGCTGTCTCCTGTTCGACAGCCAGACTCCCGATGCCAGCGTTCGCTTCTATAAACAAGTCCCAGGTCCCATTCGCAGCTTTGCTTGGAAGCTGGAGGATGAAAGAGGTGTGGACAGGTCCGGAAGGACGGCGATGGAGTGTCTTCCTGATGCCGGACACTCGCAGGTGCATGGAGGGAGCGCCTTCCAGAAGACGCCGTCCTCCTCTGCGCTCTTCCAGGAAGCTGCAAAGGTTTGCCTCCCGCAATTGCAAGCTGGAGGAAGGGAATCTAATCTTATCCTCTTTAGCCGTAGTGGGAACGGGCTGAAGTTCAGTGCGTGGAGTAGCTGGAGTGGCTGCTCTGCTGCTTGTGGCAAGGGCCAGCGTAGCCGGAGTCGGCGCTGTCTTGCAGGGCCTTGCAGAGGTATCCGCCTTTGCTTTTCTCCGCTAAGAACTCCCCCCAGTAGCGACTCGATCTGAAAGAACTTGCTCATCGAAGAAGAGGCACCATGGATTATTCAAAAGGTGAGGTTAGGTCGGATGGTGCATTTTAAGACAGGGACCTAACTCAGGTCGACCTAACGATTGTTTTCATTTTTAAGGCGACCTGAGCTTAGAATGGGGCATGCCAATTTAGGCAACCACGTCTATCGCTATTCGCCTAACGCTGACCTGACCTTGACATAGCGATCTTCGGCTATATTAGTCAAACAAAGATCTCTATTTAAATGCTCTTTACCTTTTATGCTTTTTTAAAACCGTAGCTAGGCTTTCAATAGTGCTTTAGCTTTTGGATATGCTTAGAATTAGGCATTAAGTAATATTGGGTTAGGGCGTATATCCATTAATAACAGCAATATATTTTTTTTATTCATCCAAGTCTCAAAACGCATCCAAAGATAATCAAGGACCTCTGATTTTATTTAAAAACCAAGGAATTGTTCTTGTTCAAATTGTTGAAACACCAATATTTTAGTTCATTTGGCTATATCGGGAAAAAAATATTTCATAAATTTTTATAACAGCATCATTATACTACCATGACAGAAGTAGATTCCGATGTTCAGCCGATTTCACTTAAAAACCATGGAATTAATTATAAACATCAATATTTTTGGTTTTTGGCGATGAATCACGAAAAATAAATATTTCGTAAACGTCTTTTACAAGCTTCAGGATATCATCTTAGCGGACGTACTTTCTAATCTTCAGCTGGTTTTTTTTAAAAATCGTGAAATTATGCTTGCTCGAATTATTGAAACATCACTCAAAAAGTCTAAAGATACCGTCTAAACTGCAGAGATAAAATTTATATATCTTGATGGAGGGAGGGTGGAGGATGAAATGGAAGAGAATGAAGGGAAGGACGGGAGAAGGAAATATGAGGGAAGGGAAGGACGGGAGGGAAGGGAAGGATAGAAGGGGAGGAAAGGACAGGAAGGAAGAGTAGGATAGGAGGGGAGGGAATGGAAGGATGGGAAAGAACGACGGGAGGGAAGGGTGGGAGGGAAGGGAAGGGAAGGACGTGAGGGAAGTGAAGGATGGGAGGGAAGGATGGGAAGGAAGGGAGGGAAGGGAAGGACGAGAGGGAAGGGAAAGACAGGAGGGAAGCTGGAGCTCTTGGCAAACTGGAATCGAAGCTGGAGCTTGTGGAAGCAGAATCGAATTTCTTGACCAGTGATTGGGATTCAGGATTACATTGAGGTGGGTCAGGGATTGTGGGTAGGAAGGTGGGAAACAGCCAGTTGCAAGCTGAGCTGTGAACAGTTGATTGGGAGGACAGTGTCTGGTCGCGCCAGGCCAGAGGCCTCGTTCACACCAGAGGCTTTGCCCGAAGGCTAAAGACTTCTTCATCATCCGCTCATGTCCACGCAATGAGAGCAAGATGAAGAGGAAGCCTGGAGAGTGAAGGAGGCGGCTTACGTCGAGGGGTAGCCAGACATATTGCGTTCAAACAGCCAGGGGTTGGGCTTAGAAAAGTAGGGAAATGGGGACTGAATTCAGCTGCGATTCCATCGGCTTTTATAGACAGCCATACTGATTGTGTGCGCAAGATGAGGTTAAATCTTGTATCTCGCCCATCTCACCAGGGGGTCTTTGTGTTACTGATTGTGTGCGCAAGATTAGGTTTAATTTTGTAGCTCGCCCCTCTAACCAGGAGATTTTTGCTTTGTTGATTGTGTTTGCAACATAAAGTTTGATATTGTTTCTCGCCCATCTCAACGGGAATTTTCGGCACTATTTACCTTCTGTGTTTCTTAGCTACCTTCCGCGTTCTATTTTCTCGAATGATAAGCATAAGCCAATGGGAGCCAGGACACATGCTTTATGTCTAAAATTATAATTTTCACTATTTCGATAGCCATAAATCCATAAACAATAAATATTTCGTAAATTCCTTTTAAGAGATTTTTACTGAGAAGGTCCAAAATCCCATAAACGTGGTTGCCCAAAAATTTTGACCTCCTTTTTCTATATATTTTACGAATCTAGGCATAATTCTAAGACTTTTGGTTGCCCTTTGAGCGTGCAAAACTTGAAATTCGATTTTTGGCAATATTTTGAAGTTCAAAAACGGCCATTTTTTAACTGCCAACCGATTTCTGAGCGCAGAGCTAGAAACTTTATTCTCTACAGGTCCAGAGCAGCTGCAAACACGCGACTGCCAGGGCAAACGCTGCAGCGAACGATCCCAGCCGTTTTCATCCACTTCCGCCCTTTTCGCAACCCCAAATCCGATTTCCTAACTTCAGACGACGCAGCGGTGGAGGCTGGAGCCGCTGGGGTGCCTGCTCCACGGCAAGCTGCGGTCTAGGGCGCCGAGTTCGAAGACAGGCCTGCCCAGTGGTTCACTCCTACTCCATCCCTCCCAATACCCTCCACCAGCTATGTGTCGCTAACAGGAGGAGGATGACTATGAGCCGGCCTATGCCTCCGACTACTACAGCGAGGAGCAGTACTCCGACGGCGGCGATGGGCAGTGCCCAGTGGCCAGGCCTGTCCAGCAGGACCCCTGCGGCTGTTTTGCCTCCCTCCTTTTGTAGATGAGGATGGGTAGAGTAGGATTTCCTGCAGCACCCTGCGGGCAGCTGTCGCCCTGGGTGGCCTGGGGCTCCTGCAGCATCAGCTGTGGTCGAGGGGTGCGCAGCAGAGAGCGCCATTGCAATGGCGGTTACTCTGGCCCTCTCAGTGGATCAGGAAGAATATTTTGGGGGGGCACTTGATAGGCGGCTGTGTGGGACGGCGGAGAGAGGAGGCGCCGTGTGACGCAGGGCCCTGTCCTACCTGGTCCAGCTGGGGTCGCTGGTCCCCCTGCAGGTTCAATTTTGGCTTCAATTCTTCTCTGTCAAGGCAATCTCTTTTGACTTCAGCAGCAGTTGCGGTGGAGGCAGACGCAGTCGTACGCGGCGGTGTTCCTCCGGCGGCTCCTGTCTAGGTACTCGACAATTGCGGATGAGAGGAGAGATGGGGTAGAGAAGGAATGATTTCATTTCAAGGAAGTAGGGGAGAGAATGAAAGCTGCGGAGAGCCGGCCTGCCCCAGCTGGGGCTCTTGGGGTGATTGGAGTGAGCCGTCGGCCACTTGCGGCCGCTGCTTCCGCTCATGCACTCGCAGCTGCTCTCACAGAGGTCTCTGGCACACCCATCCAATCCCTTGCCACAAAGACAAGGCTGCCATGGGGCCAGGCCAGTGCGCTGGGCGGCGGCGGAAGGTGGAGCGATTCGATGCTGGGCCTTGCCATGGTGGCTGGTGGGCGGAGTGGCGTTTGGAAGGCTCTTGCAGCACTACCTGTGGTGTTGGCAGCCAGCTAAGGTTGCCTCTGCTCAGCTCGCCTGCTGTGTCTAGAAAAGCTGCTTCCAGGGTCCGCGAATGCGTGGGCAGGAATTGCCCAGGCCGCTCACAGCAGCAGAGCATTTGTGACGCAGGTTTCCCTTCAGTTCTCCTTATGCTTTTTTCTCTCACTCTTGCATAGCGAAGCCCCTCTGTCCTAATTCAGCTAATATTCATCCCCTGAAACCCGTATTCATCCCGTAAACGGAATATGACTGCTGTATGTGAGTCGGGCAGGTCTGTTGGCTCCCGCAGAGTCTTGGCCACAGGGAGTTGTGAGCTGGCGTCGGAGTGGGGGGCGTGGAGTGAGTGTGGGGTGAGCTGTGGCGAGGGGCGTCAGAAGAGGGAGCGCCGTTGCCTCGTCGGCTCCGAGGAGGACAGCGCCTGCCAGGGCATCCAGCTGGAGCTCTTCCGTCCTTGCTCTGCTCGTTTCTATCTCCCACCTTCTCTTTTGCTAGCTACGATCTGTCCAATTTCTCCATTCACATTATCCTGAACAGTATTGAACGACTGAGACTGATTATTCGTCATTGAATCTAACAAAAACTCTCTAGCCACTATAATCGATCAACGAAACTAAATTGTTGGTTGTCCTAGATAATCATGTGCCCTTTGGTCCATTATTAGCAACCTAACCCTCGCTTCAATTTTTTCATGAAAATAGGTGATCGTTGGAGCCTTTTAGGGCCGTGCCCTATCTGGACGGATTGGTCCAGCTGGAGTGAGTGCGATTGCGATGGGACGGGGCAGCGAAGGCGCAGACGCGAGTGCCGCCAAGGCCTACCCTTCCAGTGTCCTGGCGCCGCCAGTGACAGCCAATACTGCCACCAAACGTCTCGCTTTCATTTTATCCATCCTCCTATTTTCCCAAAAACCTGTGAATTGAGCGAAAACCAGCCCTTTTAAAAGCTGGCCAAGTTAGGGAGCGACGCTAATTGAAATGAGCTTTACAGTTGCCGAACGCAGTGGGTGACGACGACGACAATTTCGGTGCCGTTTGAGGACGCAATCACATCCCGCCCTAGCCACACCAGCAGAGCCCCCTTCAGAACCACTCCAGCTCCCGTTGCTCTCCTTTATCCTTTCACCCATCCTGGCAGCAACTGAAATTCTCAACAGAGCACCAAACGTACAACTGCTGAACCTTTGCCGCCGGAGATCAACGCGGAGCCCAGCATCGCCAGCCCTCCCAGTAGCACAACACTCGTCCCCACTGCTGGTCCTACTCCTTTCCCGGTGGCCACTCCACCCGGGCCTGGCCCCACTCCTTTCAATCCTGTTCCTCTCCCTACGGCCACTCCTTTCAATCCTCCGACGCCTTGGTACGACGGTAGCGAGGAAGCGCCCGATCCTGTCCCTTCGACATCCACACGAAGTTCTATTGTTGGACCGCGTAGACCCACCCGGACCACTCCCAATGGGGAGAGCCGTTTTGACACCAATCAACCCAGCACCAGGGGGCCAGGACTCCCAACACCCAGCACTACACCGGAGTTTTTGGTGGCCCCGGTCTCTGCCACTCCCACTCCTACCCCGCCTTTCAAGTTCAACTTTGACACCGCCGGTCCCGGCCCCAGTACCCCTGGGCCAAACCCTCCTTCGCCCACAACGCCCGACTCCATCGTGGCACCCGGCTCTTTTACTCTGTCTACACCTGCGCCACCGAACGGAATCTGGAATCGCGCCAGCACTGCTAGGCCCAGCTGGACCCAGCCTACTCCTCCTACTGATCCACTCACACCTACGCCAGGCCCATTTGGCCCTTCATTCAATACTGCGGCCACTCCACCTGGGCCAGGCGACAATCCTAGGCCAAGTCCAACTGGACCTGGCGGGAAGCATTTAGATCCTCACGTCTTTCCATCCAATACAGCGGCCACTCCATCCGGGCCAGGCGACAATCCTTCCAATCCTAGGCCAAATCCAACTTGGCCTGGCGGGAACCCTTTTCCTCCTCGCGGCTTTCCATCCAATACTGCGGCCACTCCACCCGGGCCTGGAGAAAGCAATGGCATCACTCAACGTCCATTTGCTCCCGTAGGCCCTCCCAATGGCGACCCACGACCTGCACCCTCCGGCCGCGACTCCCCACCTTCCAACCCCAGCCCTGGACCGGGGCTCTCGGATGACACTGTCGGACGACCCTCTCCCTTCCCTCCTCCACAGTATTCTTGGCTTTTCTTCCCCGATCATTGAGTGAGCAGGAGAGGCTGGGGATTGAGATGGACGGAGTGGAGTGTGTGGACGAGCTGCAGTGTGACCTGCAGCTCTGGTCACCGCCTTCGCTTCCGTCGCTGTCTCGGCCTAGGGTCCTCCTTCTTTTTCCACGCCTTTTCATCTCACTTCCAATCCTCGTGCAAGCCTTCAGACCATGCCCAGGAGCAGGACACGATGCTGAGGAGTGTTTTGAGTCCGTCTGTCCTTTGCCAACTCTGGTCAGCCCTTTCCTCTCTGCTTGAACTCTGTCTTCCTCAATCTCTTCAAATACTTCAGGCGCCCAGACCCGTGCCGTCGCCTCCTGGGAATCAGTTCTTCTGCCAACCTAGATATTGAGATGGAACTGGGCCATCAAAATTGAGGGAGGAGAGCTTGGAGCCGATTGCTCCGCCCAGTGAATGGCTGGCCTGGAGTACTTGGTCCAGCTGCAGTGTCTCCTGCAGCCTGGGTCATCGCTTCCGCCACCGCCGATGCCTGGGAACAGCGTTCGCAGCCATTTCCAAGCTTCCATTGCCCAGTGCTGTCCTCCATTTCCAGCTGCCCTGGCCCCGGGCATGAGGTGGAGGCCTGTGACGATGGGGCATGTCCCAGCCAACCCGCTCCCACTCAGGTTTCCTCTGTAGCCCAATTTCACAGCCTTCAATAGCACTTCTTCATCCAATTGTAGCCCATCGGCCCCATCGCGGAGCCTCCTGTCCAGTTAGCTTTGCCTAGCAGTGCAAAGGGTTCCCCAGTATGACATGAATCTGACAGGCGAGTGTGGAGTGGCTGGGGCGGCTGGAGTCCGTGCAGCGTGACCTGCAGCCAGGGCACTCGCTTTCGCTTCCGCCACTGTCTCGGCGCTGTCGGGTTGTGAACCCCTCCTCCACCCTCCTCCACCCTCTCAAGCCAATCTGCAATCACAGACACTGCGATGGTGCCCTGTTCGAAAGCGGGGTCTGCAGCAGTCCCTGTCCAGCCCCTGACACCCCAGCCCGACCGGGTGGAGGTAGCGGAGTGGTGACGGCGGTCACTTTCCCACCCTCTCCGGCAACTTTGCAACCCTCTCTGACGACCTTCCAACCCTCTCTTGCTACCTTGCAACCCACTCTGGCAACTTTCCTACCCTCTCCTGCTACTTTCGCACCTTCTCCTGCCACCTTCGCACCCTCTCCCAGCCCCATTCAGCCCACAACACCCCAGCCAGGCCCTCAAATCCTCCAGCACGGGCCATGGGGCGCCTGGGGTCCTTGCCGCTGCAGCCAAGGCGGCCAAGGTTCCTCCCCCAACCCCTCCTTTCCACTGCCGGCCTAAGGAAGGCTAGCTGGGGGCAGGTGTGAAATTCCGCCAACGCAGCTGTCCGCTGCTGCTGAGCGGCCAAGCAGGGGTGTGCAGCGGGCATGCGATGGAGCAGCTGGCCTGCCACAACTCCTCCTGTCCTCAGCGTCCTGTCTTCCCCATGTCCTCGCCTCCGCTGCCCCCGCCGCCACCGAAGCCCACCCCCGCCCCCTCCAACGTCATCCTCGTCACCGTACCGCCGCGAATCATCTGGCGAACCCTTCCGTTGGAGACCTTTGCCAGAATCGGACTGCCTATAGAGATGGAGAGTGCAGGCCGAAGGTGGTGCGCGAGTTTGTGCCGGTGCCTGTGCCGGTGCGAGTGAGGGAGAAGGTCCCCGTGCCTGTGCCTCAAAGGCAGCCAGTTCCCATCCAGCCACTCCAGCTAGCCAGATTACAACCGCCAAGGGTTCTGGCCTCTCTTCTCGAGCCGTCCGACGCAGCAGTGCATACATTGCAGCCTATCCCATTGGCCAACTCCCGACTGCTTGCTCCTCCATTCCATTTCATCCCTCCCAAACCCGCTCCCGTTAGTCTGCATTTTACAAATTTGAAAATAATAAAAATTAACCTTGCTTTTTATTTTGAATTTATTGTTTGAATTTTGATAATCAGCAAACACTTGAAGAGCGGTATACTGAGACCGGTGCCCTTGCTGGGTGCCAGGCCGTTAGTGGCGCCCCCGATTCCTTCGCTGGCCGCCATTCCCATCCAAGCTCAGGTGAGGAAAGCATGCGCATAGCAGTAGGCAAAGTGAGGTTTGTGGGCTGACACCTAGGTTCCCCCCCATCGGATTATCCCCCCCCCTAGCGGTTTCCCCCCCCCCCCCCAAGAAAGTTTCCCCCTTAATCAAAGTTTCCCCCCCCCCCCAAGATTTTACCTATACCCACACACCCTGCACTAATGCAGCCCATAGTTGATACGGCAGTCTAAATAAGGAAATTTTTGTCTTGGGTCGTCAAAACTCTTGGGTGGGGGGGGGGGGAACTAGTCGTCGATTTCGACGCCTAGTTTCCCCTCAAGACACAATTTCACCTATTTTCAACTAGTTTCACCAAATTTAGCGCAGGGTGTGTGTGGTAGGTAAAATCTTGAGGGGGGGAAAACTTCATGGGGGGGAAACTTTCATGGGGGGGTCCCCCCTTGGTTGGCCGGTAACCCTCCATGGGGGGGGGGGAAACTTTGATTAGGGGGGGAAACTAGGCGTCAGCCGGTTTGTGTCCCCTTCAGGTTGGTCTAGTCCCGGTGGCCAGTGCCCCAGCCCCGCCACCCATCCCAATCATTCCGCTGGCCAAACCACATCTACGACCCGCCCCGCCGCTTCGGTTCATTTACCCTTTTCTTTTGGCCAGACAAAAGCAGGAACTTTCCAGCTGCGGCCCCTGTTCACTGCCCTCCTGCCGACGCTGTGGAGGGCCCATTTTGGTGCCGCTTAAGAAGACCAAGAGATCCTGATCTGGATGGCAAGCATTTTCTGCTCAATGCTTTGCGACTTTGCTTTCAGTTTGCGTGAGATTGCGATTAGATGTAGGACTAGTGCTGATGGAGTCTAGTCACACAGCCTGACTACTTCAAAGCAAACTGCCCAAAACACGCAACGACTCGCGCAAATTCAAAGAAAAATATTTTGGGCTCTAGGACAGACTGAATAAGAATACATGAGATGGTATAGAAAAATCGGAGGCACTTCTGAGCTAGGTGAGCACTTTGGAGCAGGTGTCTGGGTGCAGCGTGGAGCCTGCAATACTCATCCATTTCTCCAACCCTATAAACTTGCACCTTATGCAATCAATACTTCGAAATTATCCTTCTATTTCAATTACAACTATTCGACCTATTACAACTATTAGAAGCCCCAGAGCAAAATGTAGCTACCTTTGAGCGAGCGTTGCGTGAGCTGAGACAGGCTGCCGGCAAAGGAGGCCATGCCGGAAGCACTGCTGGCCCCAGCAGAGATGAGACTGAGGGTGGATCGGTTGTGTCGCAGATGACTGCGCACCAGATCCCCGGAGGCCAGCGCCGCCATCAGCGACAGCTCCCCTGCCAGCACTCCCCCCGCCACCACCTCCGCCAGTCGCCGGGCACTCGCCCCAGCCACCTCACCGCTCCCTGCCGAGCAGCCCACCATCTGCAATGCTTGCTCCTTCCCCCTTCACCCTCTGCCCCACTAGCCTGCCTACCTCCCTAGCCTGCCTACCTCCCTAGCCTGCCTACCTATTCAGGAAACTCATGTGAACCGTCTTTTGTACAAACAACTGATTTCTAAGGCAGGCATTGGAAGAGAACCTGAAGTGCAGCAGCTTGAGCCGGCAGGAAGGTGCCGCCGCCGACGGTGCCGACCTCAATGGAGGGCATCTTGACGCTGATGTAGAGGTCCCCGTTGGCCTCCTCCTCCAGCAGGGTGAGGCAGGCCGAGCTGGTCACCACCTGCGCCAGGTCCTGCCCCAGCGCCGCAAACATGGCCGCCACCACGTTGGCTGCATGCGCATTGTAGCCTCCCAGTGTTCCTGCAGCCCTCTTCCCTCTCACCAATTTGAGCTGGAAGGAGATATGGAACCGGCTAAAGCAGATCCGACGAGATTCTTGGCGTTGGCCAGCTCAACCAGGGCCTTGACGGAGGTCTTGAGGACCTCTGCAACTGTGGCAGCCGGCACCACCGCTTCAGCTACGACGGACTTCCCGCGGCCCTCGATCCAGTTGATGGCCGCCGGCTTCTTGTCCACGCAGTAGTTGCCGCTCAGGCTCACCACCTCCATGGCCGGGAAGTACTCCGAGCAGAGCATCTTCACCACCGCCTCCGTTCCCTGCCAGGGGGGATGGGCTGGGAGAAGGGGTTTTGAGGGAAGGAGGAAAGAAGGAAACCTTGGAGACCATGTTCATGCCCATGGCGTCCCCCGTTTTGGCCACGAAGCGGATGAAGACGAGGCGCCCTGTCGGGTTGCAGCGGACGCTGGTGAGGCGGGCGAAGCGACTGGTCTCCTCGAACTTCTGCTTCATGAACCGGAACTTCTCCTCCTGCTCCGACCAGCGCACAAACTCCCTGCAACCGCCTTTGCTATCCCTCCCAATCCCCCTCCACTTCAGGCTAGGCCTACAGAGCATCCGTGAGGCTGGGAAACCGCACCACAGCCCCCCGCGACATGCCGTCCTTGTAGACCGCCGCCAGGACCCCAGTGCCTCGAATGGATCAGCCTAGACAAATAGTTTGGGTAGGGCGTCGGAGAACCTTTAGAGAGGGCCAGACAGCCCCTGGAGGTGGAGGCTATGAGACAGCCTTCCGTGGTGGCCATCGGGAGGATCACCCGCCGCCCGTTGACCACCAACGGCCCCGCGTAGCCCAGCGGCAGCGGCACGTAGCCCAGCACATTCTCCGCGCACGCTCCCTCCACCTAGCCAATCACCATACCTCAGGGGCGGATATAGGATTTTGGCCACGGGGCAGGTGAACTTGGGCCAACAATTTTTCAATCCTGAAAAAGCCTCTTCCCTCCTATATTCGCCATCACCCCACCTACTCCTCCACTCCTTCTCACTGCCCCAAAAGCAGGCTGACCAGGGAGTAGTCAAAGTCCTGGTAGGGGATGGCCTGGAGGGCCTGGGCGGCCTCTGGCGGGAGGCGGGAGGGGAGCCAAGCCCGGCGTACGGCAACGGCTTCGCCGGCATCCTCCAGCTCCTTCTCCAGCTGGTGCCCCTTCACCAGGCCCGCCTCCAGCAGACTCACCAGCTCCGCCTTGCTCAGGGAGCGCAGCGTTCGCGCACGATCCGAGGCTGTCGAGAGGAGCCTGGCAAATAAGTCTATCCTTTGATCTGCACGAGCAATTGAAGCTGTATGGCATCGTCATCATTGAGGTCAATTCATCACTGAGGTCAATAATGATGAGACGCATAGGAGTGGAGTGGGTGAAAGAGAGGCAAACGATTTCAGCTGGCCCAAAGGACGCGGCTGGGAAGGAGCGGCATCGGCGGGGGCTGGGGGCGGACGGAGGAGGTTGCACTGGCAGGCCTTGGACTCCAGCTGGGTGGAGAGGGAGTGGCGCGGCGTGGAGCCTCCGTCGTCCGACTCGCTCTCATCATCCCCTGCCAAATCCCCATTCTCCTTTTGCCTCCACAATCCATCAAGGCTAAGTGTGACAGAGTGCGGAACAGAATAGACTGCAGCAAGCCTACCTTGGACAGCGAGATGAGCTGAAAAGCAAGGTGGAAGGTGGAAAATAAAAAAGTGAGTAAAGGTGAGCACCTCCGATGCGCAGGCCGGCTAAACGCTTGGGCTGTTGGACGTTGCTGAGGATGTGCTGAAGGTCCAATTCCTCGACCTCTAGCTCCTCATGCGGGAGGGCACTGGCCTCTGGCTCTGAGTTTTTGTAGAAGAGCCAGCTCACGGCTGCCAAGAACAGCAGCACTGCCGCACCAATCAGGTACAGCATGGCCTTGTCTTACTCTTGATCATACAGCTGGCAACTGATCAATTTGTTTCAGAAATATTGAAATTCGCTTTCCAGCGCCTGGAGAATGGTGAATGATGAATTGGATTTGTTTTGACGTGGACAGGCACTTGGATGAATCATGGCGGAAAAGGGGATTTGTGTGATGGGAAACTGGTTGCAAGAGTGAGGGGAAATGATGTAATGGGAAAATGACGGGGGCGGTTGCCAAGTGAGTGCGGTCAACGTGTATTGAAACAACGTGGCCAAAGGCAACAGAGTGTAGGATGAAAGCATGCCGCCTATGCGAGGCTCGACAAAAGGTCAACCCTTTTCCCCCTCACAGTGTGTGGGTGGAGGGAGCTGGCATTATTCAGGGGCCCGAAGCGCGCACTGAAACAACAGCATTTGCAATGTAGAGGTATTTGAGCCAAAAAAGGCTAAACGCTCACGTAAAATTTTAAAACAGTCGTCGTTGTACTTATTTTTGAATGCAATTTCTACTTTTAAGAATATTAGTAAATCCAGATCGTAAAATTAGACTCAGCCGATTTTTCTGAGAGCTTTGCAAATTACTTTTTATTAAAACATTTAATTTAATGAATATTTTAAATAAAACTTATTAAAAGTGAGTAATCCGATTCATTCCCAATCATCGATTACATTCAGCGATCTTACGCCTTCTGACCATCAATGGACCATTCTCAACAGGAGATCTGCATACCTACCCAGATGCCAATCCAGCCCCCCGCCCATTTGCGCACTTTTCCAGCTCACTCCCATTCGAACCTCTTCCGATCCCATCCAGGTCGGAGGATAGGATTCACAGTTTTCACTGTCAGAAGCGATGACGGCAGTGGAAGATTCCGCTCAAAAACTGGACGCCGTGCAGGCCAAGGAGTACTTCAAAGAGCTCTTCTTCGTTCCCCCTTCTCTCAGCCCTCCAGGAATCAATGCCTGAAATGCGGATTGAAGGAAGAGGATGACCTGCCCTACGAGGAGGACATCCTGCGCAATCCCTTCGCCATCCGCTGCTGGCTCCGCTACCTGGAGCACAAGAAGACCATCAAGGCCCACCCAAAGCAGATCTGCCTCATCTACGAGCGCGCACTCAAGGAGCTGCCTGGAAGGTTCCTCCATTCACCCTCTCAGTCTCACGCTCTCACCTAATCCCCCCAAACCAACTTCAGCTACAAGCTCTGGTACAACTACCTGAAGTACCGACGGAAGCTGGTGAAGCGACGCTGCGTGACGGAGGCCGTCTTCGAGGAGGTCAACAACGCCTTCGAGCGGTGCCTCGTCTTCATGCACAAGGTTCCACCTCTCACCCCTCCCTCATCTGGGCCAGCAGACAGCCCCCCCAGGGGGAGACGCAAAGGGAAACCCCACACCAAACCAAAAACAAACACAAAAAAAACAAAATCACCTCCTTCTAGCTTAGTGGAGGAAGAGGGAGGAAAGGCATTTTGCAGATGCCGCGCATCTGGCTGGACTACTGCCAGTTCATGATGGAGCAGGGCTGGGTGACGCGAGCCCGGCACACCTTCGACCGGGCCCTGCGCGCCCTCCCCGGCACCCAGCACGATCGCATCTGGCCCCTCTACCTCAAGTTCGTCCGCTCCCACCGCATCCCGGAGACCGCCATCCGCATCTACCGACGCTACATGAAGGTCTCTCTGCCTGCACTCACACTGCATCTCCTCACTGCACTCTCTGCTGGTGTTCAGATGTACCCAGAGCAGCGGGAGGAGTATGTGGAGTATCTGGTGCAAGCGGATCGGTTGGACGAAGCTGCCAAGGAGATGGCCATTATCGTCAACGACGAGAAGTTTGTCTCTAAAGAAGGTGTTTCTCTTTTGCCTGCGCCAGAAGCAGTGTCTGGACATGGTGGCTGGGCGTTGGAGGAAAGAGCCAGCACCAGCTGTGGACGGATCTGTGCCAGCTGATCTGCAAGAACCCGGAGCAAGTGACCAGTCTCAAAGTGGAGCCTATCATAAGGTACGTCTTGTACTTTTTTTGGGGCCAATGACCCTTCTAATTGACTGGCCTGCAGGCAAGGCATAAAGAAGTACTCGGACCAGGTGGGAAAGCTTTGGTGCTCCCTGGCGGAGTTTTACATCCGTGCCGCCCTCTTTGAAAAGGTCCTCTTCAAAGCCACCTTTTAGATTCATTCTGGAGGCTGGTTTTTGAGGCCCGCGACATCTACGAGGAGGCCATTCAGAGCGTGGTCACCGTCCGGGACTTCACCCAGGTCTTCGACGCCTATGCACAGTTCACGGAACGCCTCGCCGGCAGCAAGATGGAGGAACTGGCCGCCAAGGCTGACGAGGGACAGGAGGTTCGCCATCTCATCTAACCATCCCTTCTCCATCCAGCCCCCAATTGGCCTGAGCAGATCAGCGAGGAGGAGGACACGGAGACGGAGCTGCTGCTGGCCAGATTCGAGTGGCTGATGGAGCGCCGTCCGCTCCTCCTCAACTCTGTGCTTCTACGACAGAACCCCCACAACGCCCACGAGTGGCACAAGCGGGCCCAGCTCTACAAAGACATTGACAATCTTGAAAAGGTCAGCCCTCAGCCTCTCTCTAGAAGCAGGGTAGAAGGAGAGGTGATTGGAAGGTGATCGAGACGTACAAGACGGCGGTAGAGACGGTGTCCCCGAAACTGCAGACAGGACGACTCTCCTCGCTCTGGGTGGCCTTCGCCAAGTTCTACGAGGAGAACGGACAGCTGGACGATGTTCGCCCTCCTCCCCCACCAATCTGCAGGACTGAAAAGGACAGAGCTTTTGAGGCTCGCGAGATCTTCGAGTCAGCGCTGAAGGTGGCCTATGTGCGAGTGGAGGAGCTGGCGGCGGTGTGGTGCGAGTACGCAGAGCTGGAACTGCGCGTCAATCGGCCCAAGGCCGCCATCGGCCTCATGAAACGCGCTACCGGTTCCCATCCCCTCCCTGGCGCCCCAAGTGAGGCTGAGACAATTGGTCTTATAGCCCCACCGCCGCAGAAGACGGCCTATTTCGACGACTCGGAAGCGGTGCAGAAGCGGGTGCACAAGTCCCTCAAGGTCTGGTCCATGTACGCCGACCTGGAGGAGAGCTTCGGAACGCTTGAGGTGAGCAGAGCTTATTCACAAACCTCCCGAAACCAATTGGCTCAATTGCAGAGCACAAAGGCAGTTTACAATCGGATTTTGGACCTGCGCATAGCAACGCCGCAAATTGTGATGAACTACGCCCTGTTCTTGGAGGAGAATCGCTACTTCGAGGAAGCCTTTCAGGTTGCCCATCTTTTTCTTGTCCTCGTCGCACTTACACTACTGTCAGGATATTGCAGGCATATGAAAAGGGCATCGCTTTGTTCCGCTGGCCAAATGTGTTCGACATCTGGAACACATACCTCCTCAAGTTCACCGAGCGCTATGTAAGCATTGATGTCAGCCTAAGAGGACTAAAGGAGGAGGGAATGCTAATTTGGAGGGTGGAAAGAAGCTGGAGCGAGCACGGGATTTGTTCGAGCAGTGCCTGGAGGCCTGCCCCCCGAAGTTCGCCAAAGGCATCTACCTCATGTACGCCAAGCTGGAGGAGGAGCACGGACTGGCCAGACACGCCATGTCCATCTACAACCGAGCCACTGGTCATCCATCCCCTCATCCTCATCTCACTGATCTAAGAAAGGCATGAGCATGGCAGTGTTTGTAGGGAAGGTAGCGGAGGAGGACATGTACGACATCTTCAACATCTACGTGAAGAAGGCAGCCGAGCTCTACGGCATCACCCACACCCGCCCCATCTACGAGAAGGCCATCGAGGACCTGCCCACTGACAGGGCACGGTTCACTTCTCCATCTACCATACCCTACCTGCAACTGCAAAAGTGTCTGACTGAAGGGACATGTGCCTGCGCTTCGCGGAGTTGGAGAAAAAGCTGGGCGAAATCGACCGCGCTAGAGCCGTCTACGCCCACGCTTCTCAGATGTGCGATCCGCGCATCCATCCCTCCTTCTGGGACATCTGGAAGGACTTCGAAGTGATCCTCTCCTCTCTTCATAGGTGGTGGGTGAGAAGGGTAGGGGATTGTGTGCAGGTGCGTCACGGGAACGAGGACACGGTGCGGGAGATGCTGCGCGTGAAGCGGAGCGTCCAGGCCACCTTCAACACCCAGGTCAACTACATGTCCGCCCAGATGCTCGCCACGGCCGGCGGCGCAGTCGCTGCCGGAGGTTCCCCTTTTTTCCTATTTCTCTAGTTTTAAATCCCGATACCCCATTCCAAGTGCCTTTTATGGTATTAGTTTTCATGCAATAAATTTAGACCGCACAATTATTCAAAAAATTCTCTAAAAGCCGCCTAATTTAGTTCACCCCATCCATCATGGATGATCATGATTAGTGGTGATTGTAGCGGACATGTCCGCCGGGGACTCCATGGCCCTGCTGGAGGCCAAGGCTGCCAAGATGGCTGCCCAGGAGGAGTCCGCCGCCAAGAAGGCCATCGCTGGCATTGGTCCCTCCTTCTACTTCCATATCCTTCCATCCTCCCAGCCAGCAGCGATTGCAGGAGGGGCGGGCGGCGGCGTGAGCTTCGTGCGCGGTGAGGTGGTGGAGGAGGGCAAGGAGACCCTGGCCACCGCCAACCCTGACGAGATCGACATCGACGACATCGACGAGGAGGATGAGGAGGAGGCCGGTGAAGCTGGCGAGGGAGAGGAGGCCGCGGAGGGGGAGAAGAAAAGTCCCCATCACTCAACTGCGAGACATGGATGAACAAGTGTGAGTGTTGCAGAGAAAGTGGTGGTGGAGCAAGCGACAGTGCCAGCGGAGGTGTTTGGCAATCTGGCGCCTAAGGATGATGACGATGACTGATCGATTTGCTGCCTTATTTCTTGCTTCATTTGCATTTTTCATACAGTTGTACAAATATTTGTGGACTAATGAGGCGTGGTTCTCTTAGGCAATGCAAACATGAGGCGATAGAGCGACAGCTGGGAAGGGAAAAAGGCGATCAATTTGAAACAGTCTTGGGCGGGTTTCCTTTAGACAGCCAGCTGTCTCCGAACTCCCGAAGTGATAAACTATCGAATTCCTTTCCGCCAACAGGCCAATGCCATCCGGAACCTCTTTCAGTAGCCGACGACAGAAATCTTCTTCAGTTGACTCTGCAAATTCTAATTGCAAGTGTGAAGTGCTTCGGGGAATCTGCTGAAGTGTTCTGTAGTTTTTGGCAGAAAAATGCACTAAGGCGCAAATTGCCGTCTGGCTTTTGGGGGGCGCCTTTTGCCCGCTTCAAGTGCTGTGAAAAGCGGAGTGTTTGAAGGTGTCGCTTTTGGCTCTCTATCCGGTTTCGCTTTCACCCGCCAGCTAAGCCCCATTAGCTGAGCCGGCTATCAATGGTTGGGATTGTGTCGAAATTTGCCATTATCACTGCATTCCGAGGGAAAAATAATAGCTGAGCTGAAAAAGAAGAGCAATGGGGATAGGATTTGAGGCCAGGTCTTGCTTATTAATGCATGCCGCTTTGCCCGCCTTTCACAGGCGATGAGGGTCCAATTAGTCTTCCCACCAGCTCCAGTGCCCAGTTTTTCCGGCGCATATTCTACTATGCTTCCCTTTCATTGTACAATATCCTATTCTTTTGTCCCACTAGACTGAAGCCGCCCTAAAAACTTGTCCTAGATGGCGTGGCCTATAAAGCGGCGGGTGCTAGATTTTGAGAAATGAAGTCTTCTATCTTGACTCTGAATCCAGCCACTTTCCTCCTAGCTGACCATTCGCTTAACCGCCGCACCACTATAAAGCCTGCTCTCCGAAAATGCAAGCCCCCCGGCCCTAAACTTTACAAGCTTTCACTGAAAATAGGCCAGCGCCATTGGGCCAGAGATGCTGTTCTTTTTCCGCCGCCGCGGTAAGCCTGGCTCCTAACTTCGTTTACCCTTCACCATCTCTATATGACCCAAATGCAGCAGGCTCAGCAGGTAGCCTTGAAAAAATAGGCGCCGCATCTCTTTCTTGCCCAGAAGGAGGGCTTGTGAAAAGAGAGGCCCCCATCGCTCCATCCTCATCAAACAGCAAAGAGAGGCAGCCTAAGGGGCTGATGTTGTTCCGGGGGACGTGCAGCAGAATAGAACAGGGCGCTCTCTCAGGACGAAACGCGAGCTGGCCTCCAGGGGGAGAGGTGAGGAATGGAGGGAGTGGGTGAGTTTGGCGTCGTCTTTTGTGGCTGGGTGGCTGTGAGAGGATGAGGGAGGCTGAATCCCTGCTGCTGCTGGGAGAGGGGCGGATTGAAGGGCTGGGGCGGATTGAAGGGCTGCGAGTGGCGGGGCGAATGAAGCGCCTCTGCCTTCACATCACCCTCTGGTCCGCCGTTGTCCTCTACACCATCATCGGCGCCTACGTTTGCCAGAACATTCCTTGCTCCAAGAGGACCAGAGACAATTTTACCTATACAGATCTTCCAAGCCATTGAAAGGGGCGCCAATGTCACCACATCGCTGGGAGCTATCCGACACAGTTGGATGGAGGTCCTCCTACATTCTCTCCTTCAATGCATGCGAAGAAAGGTGAAAGTGTTTGAGAAGATGCTGTGGGAGCTGGAGGGTCAGAATGTCTCCATCTCCCGCCAGCAGATCGAGCAGGCCAAACGGCTGCTGGAGTCCTGGGACTTCGCCCTCGCCTCTGGCCGCAACTTCAGTCACATTGTCCAAGTCCTTTCCTCTCTGGAGCGCGCAAGAAAAGAGTCCTGAACGTTTTGCTCATGCCAAAGGAGATGTCGACGGCCTCGGAGGAGGGCCGTCTGCCCGACTGGTACTGGGACCTGCCCTCCGCCGTCCTCTACACCTTCACCGTCATCACAACCATCGGTTAATTTGCTCAGCCACCCAGGAGTGATCCATTGCTGCCCCTATTCACAGGCTATGGTCACATCACTCCGTCCACCCTGTCCGGGCGCATGGCCACCATCCTTTACGCACTCATCGGTCAGCCCATTTGCAAATAGAAGCTGAATGAAGCTTTCTTTTCCTCCCCTCAGGCATCCCGTTGACAATGCTGGCGGTGGCGGACCTGGGGAAGTTCATCGCCTCCGCCATCCTCTCCGTCGTCCAGCGTCTCTGCCTTTGCTTCAAGAGGCGGCGCAAGGGCATTCATGTCCCTCCCTCCTTTGCTTCTATGTTCCTAGGATAAGAGAGTAGTCAGGATGCAAGGGATTTGAAGGAGCATGAGGACAGAGTGCGGCGTGGTGTGGAGGGTGAGAGCGCGGCCTTGATCCTGGTCTTCGCCTTCGGCATCCTGGTCCTGCTCTGCGCCAGCCTGCTGCCCGTCTGGGAGAACCTCTCCTTCCCCGACGCCTTCTACTTCAGGCTCGCTCATTTAGCGCCCCTGCCCCCCTACTCTCCGCTAAATCAGACTCCACTCAAGCTTCGTGACGGCGACAACGATTGGCTTCGGGGACATCGTGCCACACCAATCTCGCTTCCTGGTGCCCACACTCCTCCTCATCACCCTCACCCTCGCCCTCACCACCGTCTTTGTGGAGCAGGCTGCGGGGGTCTTCAAGGTCCCTTCTTCCTCTCCAGCCTAGGGCTAGGGGGAACAAAAGGGGCAAATGCAGCGCATCCACTTTTTCGGCGTCCAACTGCGCAACGTGAGCGAGGCCGTGGTCTGGTTCGGCGGCCAGAAGCTCACCGTGGGCAAACTCGTTCGCAGTGTCGGCACCAGATGGGGTCCTCCTATTCTCTCCTCCTTCCATTTGGCTACTGGGAGGAGGGCAGGGGTGACGGAGTCGGTGATGGAGAAGACGGACCTGGACGCCCTGGTGACGCGGGTGACGTCGGGCAAGGGCGTCAACCCCACCCCGCCCTCTTCGCCGGAGCCCGTGCGCCCGGAAGTCATCAAGTCCCTCCGTTTCACTTTCGCCCCTCCCCCCGGTGCAAATAGGTGGCTGAATCACAATGGGCTATTGTAGTCATAGACGGTCTGGGCACGAAGGATATCCTTTTTATGGACGAGGACACCAACACGCCTTAGTGCTCACTCTTTTGCTGACTCTTTATCCAGACTTGCTGATTCTGTTCAGTGTTTATTGGTTTCTGATTCAGTTCAGTGTTTATTGGTTTCTGATTCAGTTTGGGCACTGTCTATTCCGCTCATTTGCCTTTACTTTGGCCTCCATTCATGTGGACTGACTGCAAAAATGGTTTGATTGATTAATTGGGCTAAAAATTTAGTTTGACTAAATGATGGGGTGACATTTACAGGATTAGTGGGATGGGGAAACTAGTTTAGTTAATTTTTTGAGACACTTCTATTATTATTTAGATGGACTGGACACGTTACCTATCAGAAAACTTGAGCAAATTTATCGTTGAACAGCGCGTTTAATCTAATAATTTTGGCTTTTTGTTTGAGCGAATATTACACATACAGTCATGAATGTTTCTTCAACATTCTTGAATTAGTCTCACGAGGGACGGTGTTTTTCGGGGTTCTTCCTGTTGCGATAAATCTTTGCAGCTGTTAACATTTATTCAACTAGAAAATGGGCAAGGCATGTGCAGCAGTGTTAGCTTTGGTCATCTGTGGTCAATTCTGCTGCGCAACAACCGATCAATTTCGGGTTTCTTTTCACACCAGCTAATAATGTGCAGGAATAAAAAAGATGCAGGGAATGTTGGCTAAAAGAAATTTGGCAGTGGGCCGCGCTTATTTCTCGCTTTATCACAGCCGCCCTGGTATTTTCCGATCTTGTTTCGTCAAGTATCTTCCACTCAGGCTTGTATTTCAGACGTTTACGGAACCTCTGGGGAAGACTTGGTGGAGCGAAGTGCACCAGCAGCCTTAATTAGTGATCGAAACGTAGTTTTACTGCATGCACTTCGCCCTTTCGGCTATAGACCAGAACCAATGCGGTTAGGTTAATGGCCCAAAAATATATACAAGACTAAAATGCTACATGAAGATTATGAAATTTCAATCATCCAAACGATATAAACGAGATGCAACAAAACTTGATTATTTGGTTCAAAATGGGAATATACATTGCTACCATCATTGCTACCACCAACGGATAGATTGCTTGATAATTTATTGGAAGCATTTTAGTTATTTGTGCCATCTGAGAAATGCACTGTTTTAAAAACTAGAAAAACAAAATCTTTTTCTTCTATTTGAATAAACCAATGATATTTTATAGTTATAACTCCCTAAAACCATTTTTGTAAGGTTTACATGTTTCGTTTGAAGTTTGGACCGAACTCGGTGCGCAATCAGATAGCAAAATATTCTAGGTAATGTTAGCTTCACTGTTATAGATGTTCTAAGGAATTGGCAGTAGAAAATGCTGTTGGAATTAGCATTCCTTTGTTTCTGTTGCGCCAAAAGGTTATTTGTTGTTAAATCCACGACTCTGATTTTTGGAGTAATTTTAATTTGCCACAAATCTCATAGAGATTGATTATGTTATGATTTTTGTGGAAACCTTTTTTTCGACAAATCTGGACCTGTACTGACCAATGAATATAAGGCAAGAAGGCAAGTAAAGCAAGAAGAGGGGGACGGGAAAAGCGAAGGGTCCTCAAAGGGTGAGCTTGGAAGTGAAGCATTTGGGCAGTGACTGGTCTCAAAGCGGTTCAGACGATGGACATAAAGATGTGCGCAATGTGAATCCAGGAAATGCAAGGCAAGGCAATACCTCGAGCAGAGCATCTAGAGGGGACACAGGTGACAATAGATCTAGAAGTCGAAGGCACCGGACTGGACTTAGACTCATCTTGACATACTGGGCTAGCACGCCATCCTGATATTCTTGAAGGGTTCGGGAAGCTTCGGCTGCACACTCACTCTTTGAGGCCTAAGCTTGAAGACTAGGGGAATGCAAAAAAGGTGAAGGGACAAAAGGAAGCGAGGAGAAAGGGGGAAATGTGGCTAAGCGAAGGAGAGGTAAAGGCTGGAGGGGTGGTTCCTGGTGGCTGGCTCGTCCGGCTCTAGCGACCGAAGCCACTGCCTCCGCCTTCAACCTCGGGTGGATGAGCCAAGGCTGGGAGAAACGGAAAGGATGGGGAACCGAAGCCACCGCCGCCGCCGTAACCGCCGCCCTGGTTGCCGTAGCCGCCGCCACCGTAGCCACCGCCGCCGCCGCCATAGCCTCCACCACCGTAGCCTCCACCCCCTCGGCTGCCGCCTCCGTAGCCGCCGCCGCCTCCGCCACCGTCGCGGCTCTGAGCCGGGTTGACACGGAGGGCGCGACCGTCGCAGTCCGACCCGTTCAGCTCCAGGGCCTTCTGCAGGCTGCCCTCGTCGCCGAGCTCCACGAACGCGAAGCCCTTCGCCCGTCCCGTCTCACGGTCCGTCGGGATCCGCACATTCGTCACCTGTGCACACTCAGCCCACTTCTCCTTCAAACCCGCCTCCCGTAGCAAGCCAACCTGGCAGCCGCCCTTGTCGCTGAAGAACTGGCTCAGGGAGCCCTCGTCCACGCTGTAGGGCAGGTTGCCCACGTACACACTCCCCATCCTAGCACCCACGCTCTTCCCTCACCAGCCCTCCATCTGCCCAATAAGAGGCGCAACCTTGAGTCGGTAGAGTGACTGGAGAGACTGAGGGAGTTTGCTGGGAGAGGAGCTGAGCGGAGTGCGAAGAGAGACGAATGAATGACGTTGCTGGGCGGCAGTCTATGCCTCCCCCCTTGCGCTGTCCATCGCCTCGAGAGCCGCTGCCTAGGCCATCCACAGCTACGGTACTGCAGGGCCCACTGCTGCTGATCTAAGCCCATCATCTCATATCCTTCCTGCAAATGCACTGCTACGCCAGAGGATATCGCGCAAATTTTAACTTCCCGCCTAATGCCGGCTCCTGAAATGAAAGATCGATGAGAACACCCACATACTAACTAAAGTAGGTCTTCCAGAACAATTACATTGGAGTGGAGTGCTTAAGCTAAAAAGAAATGAGCAAATATCTTTTTTCAAGAAGAAAAAGACTTGACAAGCGTTGCCTAAAATACCATAAAGACAAAAAGCAAAAATGCTTGGTGAAAGAATGTGTGGATTTTATGATTGAACAAGGCTGAAATGCTAAAGCATGAGAAACTTATGCATTTTCAATCATCATAATGATCTAGACAAGATGAAACACAATCGAGATTTTGAGACAATTGAAATTCGTTTTGAGCAAAAATTTTCACAGATTCATTTCATTGATATTGGTTCATCTATAATCGCCACTGCTCATGCCTCATTCTTAAGTAGGCGGCAATTTTGGTACAACAAGGACAAACGCTATGGAAAAAGACAAACGCTGTATAAAAATGACAAACTAGCTTATGGGAAATAAAACAAAAATATAGCTAAATTCCATAAAATTTTGACAAATAATGAATTTTCAAAATTTTTAAAGATATTTGTTAAATTTTTTTATATTTTTTCAAATTCAAATTTTTTACTAAACTTTTTGTAACAATATAAAATGAACAATATTGAAATCAAATTGTAATGAGCTAAGGAAAATTCAGATTTTTGCAGGCATTTACAATGTGAGACCCAAAAACAATTTACTATAGTTCAATAAAACTCAACATTTTAGCAAAACATAATATGAGTTATTAAAGGAAGAGTATCAGAAATGTCACCCACCTCAGATCATACTGGAGTTTTTTTTATGAGAATGCAGTGGTTTAGTAAGCTTGCAAGCATATTTGGTTTTTGCACTTTTAAGTTAAAAATTCGAGAAAAAAAATTTCAAAGTTTCATGTGTTGTAGCATAGGATAATTGAATTTTATGAACAAAAAAAATCGTAAAAAAATCAGATGACCTTCCCCCATTTTGCCCCAACAAAATTGGTTAGATATAATCAAAATCTAAACGTTTGATCAAAAAAAGTATGAAAAATCGATGCGACATTTTGCGAGCAGGCTAAAATGTGAATGGTCCCTACATTTTGACTTACTCATATAAGCGATGTTTCAACAACTTAATTTGTAGTACTAGTTCGAATCAATTAGTTTGATTGATTCAACTGCTGAAAAAGAGCTAAATAAATTATGTGACAATCGTACAAAAATTTATTCTGTCACAATGCATTAACGAAACAGTAGTTGCAACACCATTTAACATTGTCTCTATATGGCCCCTTGACATCCAATAAAGCTTAAAATCTATCAAGATTCTTCTTGTCGGAAACCTTGCGTTTCTACTCAAGCACTTTATGTTTCGCATAATTTACTAATTGCTAATATGAGCCTCATTCAGTTTGATCATTTTACAAACAATATTTAGCTTTTAAAAAGGGCTATTTAGCAACGCTCTATCTGAAAACAAGAGCTGTTATAGGAGTAGCTAACATGCTTTGCAAGATACACTGGCAACCAACTACCTTCCAAATAAGTCTCAGTGAAATTGGTGCCACCGTCATTTCTGATACCCTCCCTTTAAGGCAGTGTTTCTGCCATAAATTGCCACCTGCTTATGAATGAGCAGTGGAATATTCTTGGATTAGATGGAGCAATATCATGAAGTAAATCTGTTAAAATTTTGGCTTCTGCTTGATAATTCATAACCTTCGGATGATGTAGAATTTTAGTACTGTTTTAACGAATATCGAAGGAGCTCAAGGCCGTGACATGCAACCATCCAAAAACTCGATCACTGTCACGCCCTATGATTTCTTTTTATCTCAAAAGCTCGAAAATATTTTTAAGTACAAAATGAATGACATTCAAGTTGTTTGAAAACTCAATCTTTTTCAATAAGACCCGTAAAACGTAAAACCATCTGTCCTGGATTTCGACCCTAAATAGCCAGTTGGAATCCCTCCACCCCGCTCCCGGACATTTCCGAAAGTTCAGAACACTCCCGGGGGTTTTTCTGAAGTTCTTGCGCCGGCTACGCCCTACTCCACATCAGTCCACCCACACATGAGCTAGTTGCTCCGAATTTGTTTCTACGGCCAAGATAAGCCTCCAAAAAAATTTTGGAAAGGAAATTTTGGGCGGCCCAAAAAAATCCCGGGGGGTCCTGCCCCCGTGGAAAATTATCCACGATTCTTCTGCTAAATTTTATCATTAGCCGCGAAGATTTATCATTGCACATAAAAACTTAAATTTTTTTAGTTTTTTGCTTGACCTCTTTACTGCTCTTGTTTTTTAGTGTTTGTGGAGTACTATATTTATTCATTTTATTATTGTTCGATAAGGTTTGACCAATGTCACGTATTTATAAGCGTCATGAATTATATTGCTTCTCAAAGTCCGAGGAGCAAAATGACAAGGCAATAATTGCACGCTAACAAGGCACTGAATGAAACAGATTGCGAATTATGATATCGCATCGATAACGAAATGGAATCATAAAAAGCATAGCGCTTGAGGGCAAATATTGAATCGCTTAATATTGGAGCATGGTGGCATATTTGAACCATGCAGCAACGCAGCCGCGCCTCATTAGCGAGGGATTAAAGGCAACTATCGCCAGATCATATACAGCAGCACAAGGCATGCCTCAAAACCCTTGCTTGTAGAGAAAGAGTAGCCTCCTCCCTCCTCAGACCACCATGCTTTTGCTGCTTCTATTCGGTGGTTAGGCCTTAGCGAACTTTCTCCCAAGGTCATCGCGGACAATTTCAGGATTTTTCGGCCAATCCCAGGCTCAGACATGCACGGAGGAGAGTCTGAACGTGGCCAGCAACGCCAACATTCTCCGCCTAGAGTTCAGCCAGCCACTCCCCCTCCCCGTCGGCGGCACCGTCACCTTATTCTGCCAAACCGGAGCCTTTGTTCCCATCCCCTCTTCCATCTCCCAAGGCCGCCCCTCACTCCCCTCCCCCTCTCTTCCAGGTTCTAGGCTTTACCGACTACACCTGCGAAGCTGAGAACACTTGGAACAACGGCTGGGCCTCCTCCTGCTCTGAGCGTATGCCAGGCTTTTGAGATGGTCGAGGAGGATTAAATGTGTGAGATGGGGAATGTTGAGCTCCGACGTGCAGCCAGGCAAGCTTGGGCAGCGCAGCAAATCTGCTGCTGGACTTCCCGGTCTCCACCACCGGGGACCCCGACCTGGTGGACAAGGGCCAGAGCGTCAGCGTCAGTTGTGAGCCTGGATTTGAGGTTACCCAAGGTCCAGTATAACCAGCACTATTTCATAGCCCCCCTTTTCCAGTACACCTCACTGACCACCGCCATTGAGTGTCTAGGCGACAACAGCTGGAGCCATACGCTGGCCTCCTGCGATCTGGGCATGAGCAGCTCCATCCAGCATTCCCTGGTCCACAAAAATGATTGGCAGTGCCCACCTGCACATTCGCTGCTCTCTCCGAGGACCTGATCGACTGGACCGGACTGACGGACCCGGTATTCCGCGGCGTCATCGTTCAGCCCCTAGCCTGCCCTAGCGGCCTTACCGTCAGCTAAGCTCCACCAACCACCAATGCCACCCAAAGGCCCAGTTTCAGTTGGGTGGGCCTCAGGCGTACCTCTGCGATGATCTGGGCACTTGGAGCCCACCCTTTGCCTCCACTTGCACCGCTGGTTCCCCCACCTACTCCTCCACAGCCCTCCTCAGAGCCATGGGAGCAGCATTGCCAGGCTGCATCGAGGTGAAAGACTCGGCGGGGAACACGGCCCAGTACTGCGGCCAGGAGGGCATCGATCTGAACGGCAGTGAATTTGACGAGGACGTGGTGGAGTTCAGCTTCAACTGCGCCAGTCCCTGCAACGTCCTCTTCTACGCCGATCCCAACGCCGCCGGCACCCAATGGGTCCTTCTTTTTGGCAACTCCTCTTCTGGAGATGGACAAGGCCTGCCGCTTGAGACCTACTCTGACGCAGCACTGAGTGGAGGGACAGAGGTCCTGGGCGCCCCTCAGAGCACCAGCATCTCCTCCATCGTCATCGAGGCCATACCATCTGTCGGTACCGTCCCTCCTCCTTCATCCATGAAAGGGGGGGGAGCCAAAGGGAGCGTTTGAGGCTGCGACAATGAGGGTCTGATCCTGCGCCTGGGTGCGGCGGTGACGCTGGACTTCGAGGCGGTGTCGCCGTCGGCGGCCGGGGACACGGCACTGGCTGGCTGCTTCCCCGGCTTCCAGCTGGTGGGCACCGAGCTCTACACCTGCCAGCTCGACGACGCCTGGTCACCCGGCACCGTCTCATGCCAGCACAGTCCATCCCTCTCCCATTCAGCAATAGCCCATGTCCATTGCTCCACTGGCCTCCAGTTGTGACCTGCACCTGGGAATCGCTGTCCCTGGGCGGCGTGGACTGGAGCGGCCTGCCCAATCCGGTGCCCGAAAGCACGGCTGTCAGCCCGCTGCCTTGCGATGCCCCATTCACGGTCCTTTCTATCCCCACTTGCACTGTCCTGGCCTGGCCTCTACTGAAACTTTCGACAGCTGGGTGGCCCTGATTCCTACGTCTGCGATGGAACTGGGGCCTGGGCCCCGGCCTTTGCTGCCACCTGCAGCGAAGGTTGGCAAATCCATGCTGGCATCTGAGAGGAGCAATAATTGGATCAGGCTGCGTCATCGTGGAGGATAGTGGGGGGAATCAGCAGGAGTACTGCGGCATAGAAGGCATCGATCTCTCTGGCACTGAGTTTGACAACGACATAGTCAGCCTCACCTTCACCTGTGACTATCCCTGCATGGCCACGCTCTACGAAGTTGCCGGCGCCTCGGGACCCTCATACGTAAGCTATCTGTACAAATCGCTACAATTCTGCATTCCCAACCTCCACCATCCAGTTCTACACGGACCCTAACCCGGATGGCATCATCGTCTCCCTTCCCGCGGACCAAATCAACGCCATTTCGTCCATTATCCTGTCGCCCATCAGTTAGCTGCCGAACTTCTTCCCCCTCCTCAATGACCCTTCTAGCAAAATCATCCTAGGCTGCCCCAACTCCGCTCTAGAAGCCCGACTCGACGCCTTGGTCTCAGCCAGCTTCCCCGGCTCCACAAACTCAGAGCCGGGCTCGCTGGCTCTTCTGGGCTGCTCCTTGGCGGATTACGAGCTCTCCGGGGCCGCCAGCCTCGTCTGCCAGGATGATGGGAGCTGGAGTTCGGGGGATGCCGTCTGCCTGCCCAGTTTCTACTGCTCATCAGCTGGTCATGGAATAGCTGAGTGGGCGCTCTAGTTTGCAACCTGAACGGGCTGGGCTGGGACGCGGCGACGGGGAGTCTGGGGGGCGGGAGTGGAGGTGGAAGTGTGGGAGTGGACGCTGAATTCGAGGTGGCCTGTGCGCCCGGCTTCGAACTCGACGGCCCCGCCCAGTACACCTGCACTGGGCCCGGCTCCATTGAGCCAGCCTTCAGCTCCAGCTGCCAGCCTAGCGGTTCCAAATTCACCCATCACCACCACAATCATCCCTTTTCAGCTCTACAAACGATATTATTCTCAAAGCAGGATTCGCAATAAGAGATGGCAAACAGTTGCAGTTTTGAAAAGCGGTGGGCTGGTGTTATTGGCAGATTGTCAATGGGCGGAGACAGTGACTGGAGTGTATGTGTCGGCGCGAGTGTCGCAGGATGGTTGGCGGGACCTGGCTCCGGCGACTTCACTGGAGGAGTGCCTCACGCTTTGCCAGGACTACGCCGGGGACTTTGCCTGCCGCGCCGTCTTCTACGACACCACCGAGGCCCCGCAGCATCGCGTTTGCTATCTCCACGGCGATGTCATACACCCTGTGCCGCTACGATTTGGCGCCGACAACGCCAACTTCTATCGCATCGCCTGTCAGGGTAATTCCTTCTGACTATACTTTTTACACGCAGTTTTTTGCTGGCACCTTTGGATGAACAGTCTGTCGATACTATAAAAACCTTCGAAAATAATCAGCTCAATCTAATCTGCTGAAAAGACTAGAATGCTGTAAAAACTGGAACATAATTCTGCCTTTAGTTTCCTTAATTTATGATGTTTTCTTTTATGAGAGTAAAAACAGGATTTTAGGCCCTAGCATGTATTAGAGTTGGTGAATAGGTGAGTGAGGAAGGTGAATTGAGACGGCTGTCCGCCAGCCAGTGACCCAAACGTGGCCACTTGCGAATTCCTTCTAAGCCGAAGTGACGTCGGCGATCCCATCGGCGATCCCAGCCTCTCCTTCGAGACCCACAACATGAAGTTGGACCGCAAACACTGCGAGGCCGCCTGCTACCAGTACTACTACGGTTCCTACACCACCTAGACACCACTCATTCCAAATGGCCGCTCATGGCTTCAGACACTTCCCCCTGCATCGGCTACCTGTGGAACCCTCTGGACCTGGTCCAGCTGCCTAGCGGAGTGAGCGGGAACTGCTATCTCTACCGCCGCGTGGACCAGCCTGTCCTGGACGAACTCGACGCCTTCCCCGCCGCCGCCGACCCCTGGGACTTCTACGTCCATCAGTGCGGAGGTGCCTCCTGTTGCTGATGTGGGCCTCTTCTCATTCCAATTCATGGCAATGTCTCCAGTGGCCCCACCGCTGGACTGCTGCTTTGACACTTCGGACTGGACGGAGTGCTCGGCAACCTGCGATGCTGGCATTCGCAATCGGACAAATATCATCCATCGCCCTGCCTACAACGGCGGTCTGCCTATGATCTCCTCAGCTTCCATGCCTTCCTATGATCGGTGTCTAAAGGCTCTGCTTGTCCTGTGGAGGAGGAGACGGAGGATTGCAACCTGGGCACATGCCCAGTCCCCGTGGACTGCGTCACCGACTGGACGCCTTGGACCTCTTGCGTTCCATTCCCCCCTCCTCTCAGATCACTGACGGGCAATCGGTGCATCTGATATTACAGCCTAGCTGTGTCTATGACGAGCTGCAGAGCTACACACGACTGCGACAAATGCGCGTGACCACGCCGCCGGCCCACGGAGGCCGACCCTGCCGGTGGGGAAGTTGGGAGCAGAGAGGGAGGGTAAATGGGGGAGGAAAGAGGCGGCTGGGGATGCAGAGGAGGAGGTGACCTGCGGGAGTCTGGCGCTGTGTCCTCCGGATCAGGACTGCCTCTGGCGCTGGGGCCCCTGGAGCTGTGACGCTGAATGTGGCGGCGGCACCTTCACTCGATCTGTTCCCTCCCTCCTCCTATTTCTCGCGAAGCTGAAGTTTGAAAGTGTTGGAGGTGGTGATAATGCAAGAGCAGTCGGGCAATGGCGCCCCCTGCTCCTACGCCAGCGACCTGGAAACCGACCCCAATCCCTGCAACACTCAGGTACCAACAGTATGAGCTGAGTACTGGGCAGCAGCCTGGCATCACTCAAGGCCTGCGTGGACTGCGTTTGGGACTGGGAGGATGTGACAGCCTGCACCGCTACCTGTGGGGAATCCACCCAGCAGCAGCGAGTCATCGTCATCACCCCAGCCAACGGTTGCGCCTGCCCTTCTGATGAGGCAGCGGAGTAACCGAGTAACAGTTCTGCAGGCGGTGCAGAGTGTGACAATGTCACATCAGAGCGCACAGTGGCCTGTCCGTCGCTGGCGCCATGCCCGGGCCCTGTGGACTGCGTTTGGGATTGGCAGGAGAGTGAGTGCTCTGCGAGCTGCGGCCCCGGCATCTTCACCTCCTCCGCCCTTATCACCATTCCTGCTCAGGCAATTCCCCCCTGCTTTCTACTCCAAAGGACAAGTGGGGGAGCTTAGAATGGGGGCGCGGAGTGCGAGCTGCCGTCGCCGTCCGTGAGGCTGGGGCAGGCCTGCGACCTGGGGCCCTGCCCCGTGGACTGCCTCTCGCAGTGGGTGGATGCACCGGGTGAGGACTGTCTGGACTGAGCTGGAGGCAGAGAGAGGGCTCCTTTGGCTGACAGGCGCAGAGTGCTCCGTGGTATGCGGCCAGGGCGAGCTGGAGCTGGCTGTCGAGGTTCTCAGGGAGCCGGTCAATGGAGGCGCAGCTTGTGATCCAGCTCCTGTTGGCTGCTCTGCCTTCCACTTTGACGGGGCCTAAATGGAGAGAGTCGTTGAGGGGGAAGTTTCATTCCGAGCCTGCGACACGGGCCGGGAGTGCCCCTGCCCCATGAGCCAGGCCTTCAGCAACATCGTGGAGAGCGTCCTCTACAGCAGCCTCAGCACTCGGTGCTGCCTTCTTCTTCCGTTTCATCTGTCATCTGTTTGGGCCAAAATCCTTCAGCTTGACCTGCGTGCAGACTGTTGGGAGTCAAATCCCATCAGTCTGCTCATTCAGATTTCCTCGGAAATCTAATCAAAAGATGATCCGCAAAAGAGGACTCCATCCTGCCAGATATGCACTTCCATGCATCGTTCGCTTTTCATGGCTGTGTTACGGCTGTAAATCAGCATGCAAACTGCTCACCATACTTTGGTAGTAACCCTCCCTCCAGGATGCACCGGGTGAGCCTGGGCATGAGCCGAGCAGAGTGCGAGGAGGCCTGCCTCAGCTCCCCAGAACTGGACTGCAAGGCCATCGTGTGGAGCCCTCGCGGTTGGTGCATGCTGCACCCAGCCATCGACCGCCCCATCCGCGGCTACGCCGCCAACTCCTACGACTACCAGCTCTGGGACACCCAGGCCCCTGTCACCGTCAACGGCGTCACAGAATGCCGTCCTATTTCATGCCGCTAATATTCTACCATCTTTGGTCAAGATGAGGCTTTCAGAGCCGGCAGTGAGAACGTTCTGTCGATTTGTGCGCATTGCGGAGAGCATTGCGGCTCCAGCTAGCCAGGATAACCTGGTGAGGAGTCGACCCAGGCAGAATATGTGCGAGCGGGAGGCCATTGAGCGGGAAAATCAGGTTGCAATATTTCTCTTTCACCATTTATGCTCATCTATTCTTTGCCAGGCCTTCTACGCTTTCCCCACCGAGTGCCCCAGGGTCTGCCGTAATGCTTGCTTCGTCTATGAAAGTTGCTGCTTTTTAAAGTTTGGCTGAAAACTGACACATAGAAAATGTGGACTCATAGGTGGAGATCACGATCTGGATACCAGCACTGCAGGGTCTTACAGCCTTTACGAGTGGCAGTGCGACGATATGACGAACAATCTTCTCCCTTAATCAGCATACTTTCACCAGAGATTCGCTTTCAGTGGTTTGGATAAATTGGGTTTGCAAGGAGTGATGCACCAATTTGGCCCCCGCAATGCAACATGTGTGTTCGACAAACCGCGCAGCCAGCAACTCAATGCGTACACCACAACGCCCGCGGAATCCATTGGCGAAAACAGCACGTGGATCGCTCCATTACAATTCCCACTATATCAACTTACAGCCGGGACCTTTGAACTCCAAATATAGGCAAAAGTAAGGGGAAGGGTAGTTTGAAAAGGCGCCGTGAGGCTTGCCACTGAAGGGGGGAGTGGCTCTGGCGCTCTTCATCCTTCAACCAGCCCACAGAGCAAGTACTTGAGCCCCACTTATGTCATGGGCAGCCTCGTTAATGAGGTTCCGTTTAACTCCTAGACACTTTTTTGGCACTCAAGTGGTGGCTTTTGCAGTCGGAGCTGCTGCAAGCAGTGTTCCGAGGCGTGGAGGCGGAGATAGAGCAGCTGGTGAGGGAGGGGGCGGATGTGAACGCCGCGGTTGGCAGCTTTGGGGGATTGGAAGGTAGGGGGAGATGGGGGAGTTGAAGGACTCGATGGGACGGACGGCGCTGCAGGCAGCAGCCATGCTGGGCAATGTCGACTGCTCCACTCTCCTGTTGCAACTCGGTGCCCGCATAGACAAGGTTAGGCCTCCTCAAACTACCAAATGGAAGTACAATTTGGCAACAGAAGGGTAAAGAGTCCAGCTTTATTAGAACAAGAAATAATGTCGACCTGAACTGAAGAGAGCTGAAGAGAGATGTGTTCAAAGATTACAGGCAGACAGCTGGGGCAACAGCGCCCTGCACCGAGCCGCAGCCTCGAATGCCGTGGAAGTGGTGGAGCTGCTGGTGAGCTCCGGCGGGCGTCCAGATCCTCGCGATCGTCTGGCACAGACTCCGCTTCACCTTGCCGCCTCTCAAGGCTTCCTCGGTTGCTCTCTCTTCCCTCTTCCATAACCCCCTTTTCTCAAACTCTTCCCTCTCCCTAGGCTGCGTGGAGACACTGCTGGCCCCTCTGACTGCAGAGCAGCGGCGATGCCTGGTCAACGCTGCCGATAGAACGGGATGCACGCCTCTGATGACCTCTGCCTATCACGGCCATGAGGATGTAAGGCAGATGAGTGGAAGGAGTGGCTGGGATTTGAGGCTGTGACGATGGCCAGGTGATGGAGACTCTGCTGGAGGAGGGCGCGGAGGTGGAGGCGGGGGATATGCGTGAGCGGAAGGCCCTGCACTGGGCAGCCTTCGGCGGCCATCTCCTCGCCATCCACGTCCTCCTCTTCAAGCACCGTCAGAGCCCACTCTCCAGGGACGCTGACGGTTCCTTTTCACCACCTCCAGGCAGGACTCAAGAAGGTGGGTTTTAGGCTGGACTGGGCTGCACTGCGCCGCGGCGAGTGGCTCAATGCCGGCCGTCAAGTGCCTGCTCAAGCACGCCTTGGACCGGGACAAGCGCAGCGGCAAGGACTCCATGGTTTACCTTTTTCTTCACTCACACCTTTTTCCAACTCAGGGGCCTTGCTTTCAGTGTTTCTGCTTCAAAGGATTTCTTATGGAATAGAATAAAATGAAAATCGGCCAAATTATATAAAATCAATTATTTTATGATTCTGTATTTTGTGATTTTGTGACCTGCTTGCTATTTGAACGCTCAGGTACCGCAGCTGATCCACGCGGGGAGTCGCAGGGGGGAGACGGCGCTGCACGTGGCCGCCCGCAACGGCCACGCCCACATCCTCCAGTTCCTCCTCAGCGCCGGCGCCCGCCAGAGTCGCGACAACGCCGACATGGCCTCCTATCCCTCCTTCCTCCCTCCCTCTCTCAACCCCAACCTATTTCCAGTGCCCTCTCCACCTTGCCTGCGCCCTGGGCCCGGACGGGGAGGACTCCGTCAAGGTGCTCGCATCGCCCGGAGAGGTGCTGGACGCCCCCGCAGGGCGCTGGGGCCGACGCCCACTGCACTTGGCCGCAGCCTCGGGTGCTCTGGAGTCGGTGGCCCTGCTGCTGGAGGCGGGGGCGGCGGCGGATGCCCTGGATGCAGCCGGCAACGCCCTGCTGCACTACGCCCCCTGTCTCAGCGGGGACAGGGCGCAGGACCTGCTGCTGCTGCTGCAGAAGTACAAGGCGGATCTGTCTAGGTGACTGGGCTGGGCACTGAGGAGAGGAGGATGGAAGGAGTATTGGAGGCGGAATGGAAGAGGACTGACGGCGCTGCACGTGGGGGCCTGGGAGGGATCGCGAGAGGTGCTGGAGATGCTGATCACATCTGGATTGTTGGGCCTCATCAATGCCAAGGATGATGAGGGGCGGACGCCGCTGCACCTTCTCTGCGCTTCTCCTTACGCTTCGTAGAGCCCATTCTTTTCGTCAGAAATCTAAAATACCAAAAGCATAAAAATATAATTTTATTTAAAAAAGAATTTAAATATTTTTAAAAAAGATTTCAAGTTGAACGGATCCAATTGATTTGAAAGCTGCAGGGTAGGAGCGGTGCAGTACCTGATGAACCAGGGGGCGGATCAGGGCGTGCGAGACGGGAGGGATCGGCTGCCGCTGCACTACGCCTGTCTGCGTGAGGGCGGAGCCTCGCGACGTCTGCTGGAGCTCCTCAACCCAAGTCTGAAGCAGGCTTCCTGCCAGGATCGCTTTGGACGCTCCCCGCTTCACTACGCCGCCTTTGCCGATCCCACTGGAGAGTTGGCTCTCTTTTGACATTCTTGCCTTGTTCCCTATGGCTCCTGTTTAAATTATGCCAAATGTACAACGGATAACATGGCTACTGAATGCATGACTGGATTGCACTCATTTTCTTGCTCAGGAAATCCAATCTAAAGTAACTCGAAAAATCGTAAATTGACCCTTCTTGTCAAATTTCACAAATGACCCCAGGAGCGTGTCATGGCTACTCCAACTGGGCGCATCTGGCAAGGTGGAGGACAACCAACTCCTGCTTCCCCTCCACTACGCCGCCTACCAAGGCCACGTGCCCGCCTGCCATCTCGTCCCTCCTCCCTCCCCTCCTTCCATCCACAAACCCCAACCCTCCCATTCCAGCTGGCTGGGCAAAAGGCTCAGCCCAGCAGTCGCTGCATCTCCCCCCTCAGTCTGGCCGCCGCCATGGGTCGCGAGGCCGCCATCGACACCCTGCTCCAGCACTGCGAGCCCAAGGAGCTCAAAGGTCAGCGCCCCCTCAGAAGCCTCTCTGGGCGGCCTAATGAATGGATGCTTGAGGGGTAGGTGGATGGCTGGACCAGCGTGGCTGCAGCCCACTGCACTGGGCAGCCGCCTTCCGCCGTCTGGGCGCACTGGGCCTCCTCCTCCGCCGCCTGCCCCAGCTCTCCGCCGCTCAGCCCGAGCACCGGCGCAAGCTCAGCCCCATACACATCGCCTGTTCACCCCCTAGTGTTTCTTCTTCAAGCATCCACCCCACTTCAACTGGCAGGCAACGAAGGCGACGTGGACTGCCTCCGACTGCTGGTGAGCGAGACGGAGGAGCAGAGCTCCTCTGCCCTGCTGCTCCAGAAAGACCTGCACCAGAGGTGCCCTATCATTTTGGCTCATCATTTTGAGCAGGGCTGGGCTCAGGACGGGTTTGATGCTGGCCGCGAGCAGTGGAGATGCGGAGACGGCGGACTACGTCGTCGGCCAGCTCAGCGAGACAGAACCAGATGCCTGGCGTGCAGCTTTCGCTGCCGTGGACCTCAATGGACGCGGCGTCCTGCACAGAGCCGTTCCTCCTCCTCCCCATCCTGCCTCAGAGAAGCATCCTATGCCCCCTTCAGGCAGCCATGGGCCAGGACGAGCTGGTCATCCGCCTGCTGGAAGCAAGCAACGGCTCCGGCGCCCGCCCGCTGGAGGCGGACAAGGACGGGCGGAGCGCCCTGCACCTGGCCGCCGTGGCCAGCCACAGCCACGCCGCCGTCGCCATCCTGGAGGCCCTGGAGGATGAGCCTTCCTTGTCAGGCCCTCACCTATGGCCTATCCAAACCTCTTGGTGAGCTAGAGTGGTTGGAGGAGGCAGAGGATTGGACCGGACATGGATGGCTTCCTGCCCTCCCACTGGGCGGCCTACCGGGGCCTGGCCCAGCTCTTGCCGCGCCTACTGCCACTGGAGCGACGATTGGCCCATGTGCAAAGCTCGCCGGCCCCCATCAGTCTCCTCCATGCCGCCGTGTTTCTTTCCCTTTTTATTTTCACCAGAAGCTCAGCAGCAGTGGCGGATATTGGTTGGGGGGGGGGAATTTGGGTCAAACTTTTTTCAATATTTTTTTTTCAATCTAATTGCAGCAAAAGCGGGAAAAATTTAAAAAAAACGCAAATTTGCTAAAAATTTACAATTTTTGCGCGTAGCGGAAAATTTTTTGAAATTAGACTCTGAAAACTGAAAAATTGGGAAATAAATAGGATAGTTGGTACTTTTCTTGCTCATCAGGCACTGTTTCAGCCTGTCCGCCTCGGAGGAGACGGTGGCAGCGGTGCTGGCGGACTATGCAAGATTGAGCAGGGAGGTGGGTGGTAAGGAGAAACTGCTGGAGAGTCCGAAGGGGCGGCCTCGGAGGAGTCTCTTCGCCTCCCCGCCGCGGGTGCCTCGTGTGCTCCCGCGCGATGTCTTCGGACGCAGCCCGCTCCATCTCGCCACCGCTCTGGGCCACCTGCCCATCCTTCTTCGTCTCCTGGAAGCTGGTACATTCCTATTTCCAATACTATTCCACTACTGCACTGCTTTTACCGAGGTGGCAGGGGTTTATTCTCACGGGAATTACAGCTTCTATTTTGCAGTATTTCTGTTCCAATATAAGCTGTAATTCCCGTGAGAATAAACCCCTGCCACCTCGGTAAATACAATAGTGTCATTCACTTAGACCTATTCTGACTAAGCCCGATACATTGAGGCATCATCAGCTGGTGCTTGAGCAGAATGAGGAAAAGATAGCTGAACGTGGATGTTGAAAGGCGGGAAAAACTGGGCAGACGGGGTGGACGCCGGCTGGCGGACTGCTCTCTTCTACGCTGCCTGCATCGGCGATGCTGCTGCTCCGCTAGCCGGTGCCTCCTCCTTTACCTCACTCACACCCACCTCTCCTTCTCCACCTCTCATCCACCACCTCTCATCCACCAATTCTCATCCACCTCTCCTTCTCCACCTCTCCTCCTCCCGCCTCTCCCGTCTCTCATCCCAGACTTCATCTTCTTCTCCAGATGCTCTGCTGGCCTCATCTTCCCTCATCCCCCCATCTTCCAGATGCCCTGCTGGCCAACGGTGCCCGCCTGGAGCTGGCCGAGTCCGGCACCGGCAACAACCCCGTCCACGTGGCCGCCCGCCAAGGCTGCCTTCAGCTGGTGGCCAGCTTCGCAGACTCCGCGGACCTTGCCGCCATCGACGCTCCCAACACCGCCGGCAGAACGTTCGCCCCCTTTCACCCTCCCCACTGTGCCTATTCAGGAGCCGATTTGAGGCCCCTGCACCTGGCCGCCAGCGTGGCAGCAGCTGAGGCTGTGGATGCCCTGGTCAAGGCCGGCGCCTGTGTCTGGAGCCAGGACGCCGACGGCCTATTCCCCATACAAGCCCTCTGCAGGTTCCATTTCTGGCTGCCCTTGCCTCCCCCATGAGGGTGCTTCAAGAGGTGAGGGGGTTCTTAGAGAGGAGAAGGAGCGTTTGACGATGGACGTGCTGCTGTTGGCGATGACGGGGGATTCGAGTAGTCCAGCCCTGGCCGCCAACGGATTCCCCACGCCTAAAGCTGCATCTGCCACTGTGGATGATCAGTACTATTGATTTCTATTGCACCTTTTCTGTCCCCCTACAATCCTTCTCCCAGATTTTCGGTTGTGCTGCCTCATTTTGCTGTTCAGGGCCAAATACGGAGCATTCTGTGCGTTTTCCCTCATGACCTTTCCCGGTGCTATTGCTTTCTGTCAGTTGCTTTTCTGTCCGATGTTGCTGAGATTTCTATGCGATTATGGCTGGTCTTGATAATACAAAGGCAATAATGCACTAAAGCTGTTGGATATTTGGCAAATTAACCAAAAAAGCATTGCAGTGCAAAATGGAACGAAAATTGGATCATCGAAAAAAGGAATGGCGCGCAGTGCATGGTGTCCTAAATCGGGTAATATGTGTGTAGAAAGGAGTGGGAAGGTGACCTAGCGCTACTCCCAGTGTTCGCGCTAAACTGGATCGGCAAAGCAAACCTGGCTGTGCGGAAAGGACGGGAGCAAGTTGAGGCAAATGAGTCCCGCCTTTCTATCCCTTCCCCTTCATTTGACCCTATTTGCTTCATCGGCCATCGCCATCAAGCGCTTGGACACTGAAACAACCGGCACCAATTTCTCACACCACCTCTTCAAGGTCAGTCATCTTCTATTTATTGGAACATTTACGAAATAATTTTAGTTAAGTTTCACCATTTTGGGCATGAAATATTCTGAGTCATGCTTAACGAAATGCCTTTGTTTTTCCGCCATCAATGTGGGTGAACTTAGAATGGGCCAACGCTGGAAAAAGTGGAAGAGAGTGGGAATTTCGTTGGCATCATTCCACTGCTCTACCAGCTCTATATTCGAGCACCTATTGCCTGGAAAAATGCCACCGCTCCGGTCTTCTACGACCTCCGCTTCCAAGGAACACTCAGGGTCCAATTCTACTCCCTCCATCTAATCCACCTCTCACATCGCCGTTTTTAGATGGAGTTCATTGCCACCGATGCCATAAACATCATCTACCTCAACTCCCGAAACCTAAGCATCTCTCCAGAGGGCGTCAAACTACGCCCGCTTTTGCCTGCTCCCGGCAACTGGAGCCCAGCAATTGAGGTACGCTTTTACCCTGCCTCCAAATGCTAGACCATTTTTAAGACACAGAATCTGATAGCCTCGAGATGGCCTCTATGAGAGGAATTCCAGATTTGAAAAATGAAGTTTCTCTGATTTGAACGACTTTGTGCCACAATCCAAGGCAATTTAGTTCTCATCACTGTTCCCCAGCCATTTCCCAAAAAACGGTTTTGTTGACCGGATATGGTCACTTTTGTAACATGCACTTTTTTGGGTCTTTGAAACCTGCAATTTCAGTTTTTTTTAAATTTTGACAAAGAAATTTTAGATAAGTGTGGATCATTATATATCAATCGAAAGGCAATTTGGAAACAAAAAAGGTGGCATACTTGAATTTTGCCATAAATTGTTCTAAAAGACGTAATTTTGAAAAATCGAATATTTCGGTTTTTCAATTTTGGCACAAAAAAAATGATAACTCAAATTTGAGTGGTTCTGCCAAGGGGTAGACCATAACCACGTTAAAATTCAGATTCTTGTGGTCATTTTGATATATATAACTCGTTAGGTTTTGGTCTGACATCATCAGGATTTTTTTAGATTGAAAATTTTAACTCAATATTTGGCCCTATGTTAAAGCATAGGCAAAATTTCCGGAAAAAATTGTTGTCTCAGATTTCCATTTTTACAGCCTAAATATCTTCTTTAGGGTCCAATACACCCTACTGCCACATTGGTTTCCTTTGTTTTAGTTCAAAATTGGTAAATCCTGAATCGACTATTTCATATGCTTAAGCATAGGACTTCCCAGGCTTGAACAAATATTTCTCTGTAGCAGCTGAACGGCTAAGAATTGCACACAAGACTTGAATTTTTTTGTTCACAATTCATATATTCTGATTCTAAATCTGTGCTTACTTTTCTGATTGGTGAAGAAACCACCTACTTGCCCTTTTGAGTGACGAACTCACATCCATTCAAAGAAGAGGGCAGAAAAGCAAGTCCGTGGTTTCTCAACTAACATAAAAAGTAAGCATATATTTGGAATCGTTGCATATGATTTGTGAACAAAAAAACTTAAGTCGTCTGTTAAATTCTCAACAGTTCAGCTGCTAGCGCCACAATCTGATTGACGTTCTTTGTTGAATACATGAAAATATGTCACTCAAAAGGGCAAGTAGGTGGTTTCTTCACCAATCAGAAAAGTAAGCACAGATTTAGAATCAGAATATATGAATTGTGAACAAAAAAATTCAAGTCTTGTGTGCAATTCTTAGCCGTTCAGCTGCTACAGAGAAATATTTGTTCAAGCCTGGGAAGTCCTATGCTTAAGCATATGAAATAGTCGATTCAGGATTTACCAATTTTGAACTAAAACAAAGGAAACCAATGTGGAAGTAGGGTGTATTGGACCCTAAAGAAGATATTTAGGCTGTAAAAATGGAAATCTGAGACAACAATTTTTTTCCGGAAATTTTGCCTATGCTTTAACATAGGGCCAAATATTGAGTTAAAATTTTCAATTTAAAAAAATCCTGATGATGTCAGACCAAAACCTAACGAGTTATATATCGAAATGACCACAAGAATCTGAATTTTAACGTGGTTATGGTCTACCCCTTGGCAGAACCACTCAAATTTGAGTTATCAGTTTTTTTGTGCCAAAATTGAAAAACCGAAATATTCGATTTTTCAAAATTACGTCTTTTAGAACAATTTATGGCAAAATTCAAGTATGCCACCTTTTTTGTTTCTAAATTGCCTTTCGTTTGATATATAATGATCCACACTTATCTAAAATTTCTTTGTCAAAATTTTCAAAAAACTGAAATTGCAGGTTTCAAAGGCCCAAAAAAGTGCATGTTACAAAAGTGACCAAATCCGGTCAACAAAACCGTTTTTTGGGAAATGGCTGTGGCACAGAGATGAGAACTTAATGCCTTGGATTGTGGCACAAAGTCATTCGAATCAGAGAAACTTCATTTTCCAAATCTGGAATCTCACATTTTGAGCCTATCAAATTCCGTCTCTTAAAGACTTATTTTTAATTCATTATTTTTAATTTAATTTAATTCACCATTTTAATTTTAATTCAATTTTAACTTATTTTTACCATTTTTAATTTTTAAAACGACTTATTTTAGCTGCTCGTTGATCCCTCTCGAGAACTGCTGGCCCTTCGTTTCGGCCAGCCATTGCTCAAACACCAGCTCTACGAACTCCACTTCCCTCGCTTCACCGGCAACATTCGACCTCCCAGCGAGCTCGGTGCCCCCCATTCCCCCGTTCCACTTGCCAGAACAAAAGCTGCCTGTGTTGTATGCTTTTGTGAAAACGTGCTTTCCCGAAAAGCATGGGCATTTTCATGAAAGCACGCTCGGAAAAGCACGTTTTCACAAAAGCATACAACACCAGGCGTCTTCCGCGGCTTCGTACAGAGAAGCGGCAGTCGCGTATTCTTCACCACGGCCACCCAGTTCCAGCTCAGCTCCGCCAGAGCCGCCTTCCCCTGCGTGGATGCGCCCTACTTCCGCACCAATCTCAGCCTCACCATCCTCCACCCTCCGCAGACCATCGCTCTGGGTCCCATTGGATTGGAAGAGCAGCTATATTCGGTGGATGCCTGTGACCTGTGCAGGCAACATGCATGGAAGGGGGAAGTCGGAGGTGGGTAAGAACGGCTGGCTCACGACTCGACTGGCGATGAGCCCTCGCCTGCCCATCTACAACCTGGCCTGGCTCGTCCTGCCCAGCCCCTATCGCAGACTGGAGGCCAGGGAGCAGGGCATTCGAGTCCGGCTGCACTTCTTCCCGCTCAAGTATCACTAGTTAAAAAGGGCTATAGGGACGGGAGGAGAAGACAAGACGGTTTCAGAGTCTCGCGTCCATTAGCGCAAAAACTGCTCAACTATATTTTATACGCCTTCGCAACGCTGAGTCGATATTTCGAGCATCCGCTGCCCATTGAGAAGTTGGACGTCGTCTTGATTCCCCAGCTGCCAGTCCAGGTTTGGTGAGAGGATGGTGAAAGGAAGTGTTGAATGGGTGCATTGGAAGGGCATGGAGCATCTGGGCTTGATCACGCTGAGCCAGGATTATCTGCTGCTGCATAAGGCGAGCAGTCAGCTGTCTCTCATCGCCCACGAGGTGGCCCACCTATGGTTCTCCAACCTCGCCACTATTCGGTTTAGCATTCGTTGATTTCGATTAACATAAATCGCGTTATTTACTGCTAACAAAATATTCTTTGTTCAGGTGATACAGAAGATTACATTTGTGCAAACAGAACTTTTGGTTTTGTTATTATATTGAGATTATATACCTTGAGAAAAGACAATTTTTGGCTGGCCTGAGGGCACCGATGCCTTGTTGCCTAGCCGTTTCTATGATCAGCAGATTGTTTTTTCTTTGTCTTTGTATTCGGACAATTTACTAGCAGGACAGAGGGTTAGTCGGAGTTAGGGTTACTGGCAGGTAGTCAGTCAGTAGGGGGTATTGGGCTGGCGCGAACGGAGCTTAAGCGGAGTGTCAGCGCCCAGCCCCTCTTTTCGACCCAGGTGTATGTTTTGAGGGTTATTGCTAGATCTTAATTTTGATAAGGCGGTCGCTCGTCACAGAAGGCTCCAATTGCTCTAATTCTTTCACCAGTGGAAAGAGCAACATCGAATTGACTATAGTTTATCTTTTGAGTTTTGCACAAAACGTTTGATTTTAGGGTGAAAAACGCAAAAAACCATATGTCCGAACTCCTTCTTCTTCTTCTTCTTCTTCTTCTTCTTCTCCTTCTCCTTCTTCTCCGCATCTATTCAATGGACGATAGTAGGTATTCATTTCTCCCCCCCGCCCTCCCCGGCTCCCTTGGCCTCATATCTTTCTTTAATCATAGCTCTTTAGTCACACCATGAAGCCATATGCACCAGTGGCGTAGTGGTATAAGCGATTGGACAGCTAAATGAAACTGGCAGGTTCGAATCCAGCTCAGTCATTCTTTTGAATTTTGTGCCTTTAAAGCTGAGAAAATAACTGGTACAATCGGCAGGCCAAAAATCGTGCTAAGCATGAACCAAGAAAATTTCTCAAAAATATCTTAGTGTGCCAATAATTTTTATTTTTGAAATTTTTATTTTTTATTTTTGAAACTTTTGATTTCGTTATATTTTTTTTTATTTGTGATTTATTTATCTAATAAAATTTTTTTTTTGATCTATAAAATTTGTACTAATACATTTTATACTATTTTAAAAGTGGAAGAAATATCTGGTACCATCGGCAGGCCAAATGTAGTTCTCTTTTCTCCAAAAGTTGCAATTGCCTCGAGTAAAAAGTCAAGGAAATACAATTTTTACTACTGAAATCTGCTGCGTCATCTGCATTTTGGTTTTGGCGCGCATGGAAAGAGACACTGAACTGCGCGCCAAAAACAAAATGCAACTGTCCAAGCAGCAGATTTCAGTAGTAAAAATTGTATTTCCTTGACTTTTTACTCGAGGCAATTGCAACTTTTGGAGAAAAGAGAACTACATTTGGCCTGCCGATGGTACCAGATATTTTATTATTCACACATCAAAAAACACCGTTTTCAAAATTACTTTCAAAGACTGAACTTGAGCTCATTTTCTTGAGAATGTCTTTCCAAAATCTGTTGATAAAAAATCTCAAACTCTAAATGTTCCGACAAATAAATTGAATTCTGATAAACTAACTCAACTTGTTCTATATTAGTGGCTGGCGTGAGCTGTGCGTCCAAGAGGGCCTGACGGATCATTTCGCTCGCATCGTCGTCTCCTCCTTCTTTGGAGCTTCTCAGGTTCACTGCCTCTCACTCAGCTCCTCCAAAACTGGCATTGGCTCAGGATTGGGATGACTACATCGTGGACAAGTACGTGGACAGCATGATTCAGGAGACCGGCAACAGCCCTCCGCGCAATCTCATCCTGGACCACGAACCTGATTTGACTCAGGTCTGATACTCTTTGCAGTTTTCTATTCCTTACCCTTCACTCCTCAGGTTTCCAAGCGCTGCTTCGGCAAAGGCATCTTTGTCTTCAACGCCCTCGCTCTACTTACTGGTCTCAACAAATTTTAAAACCCACAAAAGCTACACCCACAAAACCCATTCTTTGAGGCTCCGAGTCATTCCGCAAACGCGTGGGGGCCTTCCTGCGCCAGAAAAACGACGGCTTCTACAGCCTGGACGAGTTGGCCGAGGCCTTTGCCGATGTCAGCGTCGATGGCCAGCATTCCATTCCCCAATTCCTCCGCGCCTGGTACCGGTTGCCTCCCTATCCATCTACCTTTTCCATCCACAACCGCGAGTCCGTGAACCCTGCCATTAGAAAAGACGGCTATCCAACGCTTCTGGTCTCCCGCGACTACGCCGGCTCCAGAGTGGCCCTGAAGCAGGAGCAGATCATCGTCAAGGCACCCCGCTTTCCTTCCCTTGCTTCAATTACCTAAGAATTGCTGTCCAATTTCAGCCGAGAGGCGGTTTCTCGGTGCTCGCTGAGACCTGGCCTCTGCCCCTGCGTCTACGCATTGGCTCCAGGCAGCTGCCGCTGAGCCTGCTCAACCAAACGGCTCTCGTTCGCCCGGTGAGGGGCTATAGAATAGCTTTGGTGTGGCGAGGACAGAGAGGACAGGGCATTGCCAGGCCCCAGTGAGGGCCAGGGACTGGCTGCTGGTCAACGAAGACTTCACGGCCTTCGCCCGCGTCCACTACGACCTGCGCAACTGGCGTCTGCTGATCGAGGTCCTGGCCAACGACTTCCAGGCCTTCTCCGCACTCACCAAGGTCCCCACACACACAACCCCCATGCCTTCGGCTGGGGAAGAGATTGACTGGCAGGCGTCCCTGCTCTACGACCTCTGCTTCTTCCACAACCTCGGCCTGCTCTCGGAGGCCGGCCAGCTGCAGCAGCGGTTCTTCGCCATCCTGCTGCAAGGCACCCGGCCCCAGCCCGCCATGCACAGCAAGTTCAGGGCGCTAATTAAGCTCTGCAGGGCACAGTGACCTGCTGTTTGCTCGCCCAATAAATGCGGCCAAAGCAAAGCATCGTGGAATGGATGGACGCAGTCTAGACTGGCTGGTAGCGCCAGCGGGGTAGTTTGAGGCACTGCTCCATTGGGAACTCCAGGAACTGCTCGCCGTAGATGTTCTTCAGCGCCACCGCTGCCTTCTCCGCCCTCTCCTCCTTCTCCTGCAGTCTGAAGCCTTGAGAATAGGAAAAGGAGGGAATGGAAGGGAATAGAAGGGGTATACATCCATGAGGACGCTGCAGGCTAGCGGGCCAATCAGCCACTGCTTGGGTACAGCGGTGAATTCGAAGGCGCCCGGGGCGTGTCCAATTCGGCCGAGGAGCAGCGGCTCCGCCTCTCCGGGCAGGGCGTTGCGGAGGTGGAAAGCGGCGGCCTGTGAGCAGTCGTGGGGGATCTGTGGCTCTAGGCCCGCCCGGAGCAGGGTCAGCAGCAGGTCAGGCCACTGCTCGGCTGGATCCTGGAAAAGAGCTGCTGAAGGGAGGGAGTGAAATTGACCAGAGGGACGTAGTGGGCGAGGGTGCAGACGAAGTTGGCGCTGGCGCTGGCCAGGGGGAGGCCGAGGATGGTGTAGTTGGCGGAGTCCAGGAGAATGGGCGCCCAGAACATCGAGGTTTCGCTTCCGGCAGTCCCGCATGGGCAAAGGAGGAGGAGGAGAGAAAGTGGACGCCACATTGCAAAGCCTCTGAGCTGGCTGTCGCAATTACGAAGCCTTTAATGGAAACTTTGTCCAAGACCCGGAAACACCCCCGCACGGAAACCGGCTGTTGGGCACATGTTATTGTTACCCATTATTACCCATTACCCAGTGATACCCATTAAGAAAACTTTACTGAAAGGTTCAAAAGTTGGTTGCCCAAAAATTTGGAGCCCCTTTTACGAAACTAGAAATAATTTTTAGAGCATCTTAGAGCCCTTTGAACATGCAAAACTCAAAACCGTCTTGACGAGTAGAACATCGTTATTGACAAACTATACGGTTAAGTGTAGCTGAGCTATACGTTAATAGCCGATTTTCTGTTTGAAAATTTTGAAAATGATTTAATTTCACTATCAAAATTTTGAAAATGATTTAATTTCATTTATTATGAATTTGTCACCCAAACGTTCTAGTATTGTTCTTGAAATTCAGACCTTTTTTCCTATGTTCTGCAATGTACAAGAAATTTTTAGAGATGAATGTAAAAAAAGTCTCAAATGAAGTTATACATTGACGAGGTATCATGGGAATGTGCCTAATTAAAAAGGAAATCCGCGTTTTGGACGCAGTGAGCCTGGTGAAATTGGCCAAACGTCGATTTTAGGGTATTGTGGAGGCGGAAACGCCATTTCTCTGCAACAAAGTCCTATTTTGGGCCTGAGTGCCGATTACAGCTTAATGGCCCAAAATCATGAATTTTAGAAAAAGGGAATCCCCTTTCTATAGACTTTGCTTTATCTCATAAATATTTTTTGTTGCTTTATTCGAGGTCCCTTAAAACGGACGGCTGAGACCTAGTTTCCCCTCATGAGATTCCCCCCAAGTAAGAATCCCCCCCAAGAAAGTTTCCCCCCATGAAATCCCCCCCCCCTCTTGAAAGTTTCCGCCATCAAGAAATTACACCAACAAAAAGTCTCTGCAAACTAGTTGCAGGTCTAAAAGCGGAACTTTGTGTCTTGGGGGGAACTAGGCGTCCAAATCGACGTCTAGTTTCCCCCCAAGACATTTTCACCTATATTAATCCAATTTTCGACGTATAGTGGCTAAACTATCCCCACACACCGTGCTTTAACTCGTCCTATATTGTGTCGAAGCCGTATCAACTTGGGGACGAGTTAGAGCAGGATATGTGGGGATAGGTAAGTCACTATAGTAGGTAAAATCTTGGGGGGAACTTTCGTAGGGGGGCCTCCATGGGTGGAAACTTCGATGGGGGGGGGAACTAGGCGTGAGCCAACCAAACATACAATATCTGAGGTCTCGAAAGGGGAAAGCGAGCGTCTTTTTCTTGACAGTTCATCCCATCACCTGTTTAATCAAATTAAGTTTCGTTTGTAGCGCCTGTTTTGGCCTGTAAGCTATTACGTCACAGCGTCAAAGCTTTTGATTGTTTATTTGGATGAATTTTTGGCTTTTTGTTTAATAATACTCAAAATAAGATTTAAAAGATCGAAATGATATTAAAGTTACTTTTTGGCCTAACGTTTTATAAATGGCTGCATTGCATTGATTTTTATGCAGGAGCCATAAAGATTTAGCACCGTTGCAGGTAGAGCGATGATCATAGTAATCATCAACATTGGCTTGCGTGGGATGATAGAAAAGCATGAATACGGGAAGAAAGATTCAATTAGGCTGTACTCAAGGAAAAGAAATAATGCTGCGTATAATCCTGCTATCGATTAGGACACGTGGTTATAACTGAGAATCGTGAATAGGCGAGAAAATGGAGAAATCAGAAGCTTGGATATTCGATTAAAGCACGAAATAGATGGGCTAGGAGAGGAGGTGCCCGAGATCCTTTTACTTTATTAGCAACAAAATAACATGACCAGGCAAATCATGTAGCGCCTACAGCATTTTCACCTCCATTGCCTCTTATTTAAGGGTGGCTTTCATAATCCTAGTCAGTTTATCAATCGTGAATTGTGAATGGATTTGGGCTGAAAGTCCTATTGTTCAGACTAGAAGGCGTTTCGAAGCAGCGCCTCTGAGCGGGCCCCAGCATGCCAGACAAAGCCAATGCCGCATGCAGGTACCGTAGTCCGTCGCCATGAAGATTTGTAATTCAAAGAGCCCCTCCCCCCCTAGCGGACGTCAGCCCACTTTTCCCTCCCCTCCCGTCTCCGCTTTCATCCGCTCAGCGCCGATTCACGCAGCCCCCACCGGATATGCACTTCTCCTCTCCCTCCCACCCCTAATGCCTCTCCAGATGGACTCCAAGCAAGCCTACCTTCGCCAGCTTCGCTCTGCCAAGGCTGTCACTGAGGCAGTTGAGGGCAAGGCTGGTTTTTCACTCCTGCTCCTGCTGAATCTCCGCAGCCTTATTATCTGTCTGGAGTTCTTTGAAGCAGAAAGCCTTGCCCTCCCTTTTTCTGACAACTTTATTTGCGGGGCACATCTGGTGATAAAGCCATGGCAACGTAAGCCTTGCCCTGCTGTCTATTACGCTCTCCTCTTTCTTCTTGTTGCAGATTTTTCACCTCCCCCATCCTTTAGACGCGAATTTCCAGATAGAGGAGCTGGAGCGGCGGATAATTGAGGGCGCAATCCTGCACGACATTCCCATGGACCCGCATCCAGAGCCTGGTCCCAGTGACGAGGTTGCAACTGTTCATGCTGGAATTAATCCTTCTCAATCTTTCCCTCCCAATCTTCAGCGCCCCTTCTACCTGAGATGCCAGTCCTATCCCTACCGCGCTCTCCCCTCCTTCTACAAACGCTGGGCCCACGATGAAGGTCGGCCACAGCCCTTCCAGCAAAACAGAACCAAGGAGTAAAGTGTTTGAGATCGGAAAAAAGCGGAGGACGCCTACCGAGCTGGCTTGGCCAGACTGGACTCCCGCTCCCGCCCTCGCCATCCCATCCACTGTTCCCAATTCTATGGCATCCATTCACAGAGGCTGAGTGCCCTGGTCATTCGCAGATGTCCGAGAAGCTCCCGTGCGAGAACGCCCAGTGGAGGAGGACAGGCCAGGACAGGAGCTGAGGAAGAAACAGTATAAGGCGCAACTGGCAGAGACCGAGCTGGCCAAGCACCTTCCTGTCGCCCATTTCCTCCAGCCACCAGGTAGAGGCGCTGTCTTTGCCCCTGGGGATCGAAGCGAGCCAACTTGGGGGCTTGCCAGAAGTGCTAGACGCGGGCGTCCAAGCATTCGCCTCTGCCCGCCGGGAGAACAGCTCTGAGCGAAGGGGCAAGAGTGAGCAGGCAACTCCCTCCAGAGCCACCAGCAGCAAACCAGCCGTCCCTCGACGCAGTCAGCGACCCTCCTCCGCTCCAACGGCCGTCAGCCAGGCCCAGGGTTCCCTCCTGCCCAGCCCTGCCAGTTCGGCACCTCCAATACTCCTCATTCACAGACGGGGTATCGAAGTGGGTGCTCGACGCCGCGCGGCGCAAGCGACTGGGGCAGGATGAGCAGGCGCGATTGGCGAGGGTGAAAAGCGGCCTTCGTCGTCAGATGGCTCCGCCGCCCATGCCCACAGTGCAGCAGCAGCCCAGACTCTCTCGCCCCCCGATGCTGAGCCAGGAGCGACGCCTGGCCAACCTCAAGCGACGTCATTCACTGGCTAAAAGTAACCTATTCTCTAGCTCCTTGGTCAGTAGGCCTTGTTTTCGGTTCAGTGAGAAATAGAATTGAGTAGCAGAGCGTAGGTAGTAAGGTTGAAAAAGGTGATAAAGTGGTGGATGGGCAGGGGAGGAGGCGGAGAGGCGAGTGCCGCCGTTGGAGATCCCGGAGAGCAGTGAGGAGGAGCCCGCGATAGCTGCTCGATTGGAAGAGATACGCCGCCAGCTGGAGAAGGAGACCACGGGTTCCCACTCATAGCCTACTCCGCTTACGCACTGCACAATTCACTGCCTGCTTACTTCTTGCTTTCGTTCCTTCGTTCCTGCACTGCACACTGCTTGGACCAGAATTGTTTGCCGCAACTTCAACTGTTTTTTAGTTTTGTGAAGCATGTGTGTGACAGAATGAATGCTTGTGCTTATAAATTATAAATATATAGAGAAACAAGAGAGCATTTTTAAGAACTACAAAGTCAATTTGCCATCTAAATAAATAAAAGCTATGCCAAATGCATGAAAGCAGAATGCAAGCCAAAAAAGACGATTATGTGTACTAATTAGCACATTTAGTTTTTTCCTATTGTTTTTATAAAGGGATGAAAAAAAGACGTGCTTGCAGATGAATCGCAAAGTGAATCAAAACCAACCCCTTCTTCTTCATCATCTCCGGGAGCACTTCTCAGCAAAGAGACAGAGTGGAAACACTCGTCCAGCCACAAAAGCAGCTCACCCTCCGCCAAAACATCCTCCTCCATCACTTCAAGCATCTCCTCCAACTCCTCCCAGCCTCCTCCTCCCCCAACCAAAGGTCAGCTCCTATCTTCAATTGCTCCTGCGCCAAGACATGCCCCAGTCCCAATTGAGAGAATCGAAGACGACGTCATCTGCAGCTAACTGAAGCGAGCACAGCCACAACATCCAGCCACGTCAATCGCAGTCGACCCTACGAATCCTCCGGTATCATTTGCTTCCAGGAATGTTGGCATCTGGTAGTTGGGAATGTTGGCAAAATGCAGAGCTGCGAGCCTACATGGCAGGCAAGCGACGAGAGCGCCTGGAACGGGCGCGCAATCCGCCGCGTGAGCTTCGAGTGGAACGCCAGCGCTCCTATGACCCGGCCGCCGTTCAGGCCTACATCAAGGCCAGGAAGAGCCGACTTCGGTTCCTCTATTTGACCTCCCATCATTTACTTGCCTTCCGATCTTGAGCAATTGTTGATAGCCAGAGTTGAAAATAGTGCGCCATATTGAGGCGGGAGGAAGCGTTGGAAAGGGAGGCAAAGGAGGGACTGGAAAGGCGGCAGAGAAAAGCGCTGGCCCTGGCTTTGGCAGAACAGCGTCGAAGGTCTGCTTTGGAATAAAGGGAGGATTGAGAATTGAATGAGCTTTGCCTGAGGGAAAAGGCGAGTCTGGTCGAGCTTTACTTCAGCGGCTATCAGCCTCCCAGGCCCAGCGCAGCCAATCGCGATCCTGACGCTGTCGTCGCCAGCATTCGGTCATTGCTCCCATAAAACTTTCCTGCCCTACATCCAACTCTAATGCCTTCATTTTATTTCATCAAATTTTGCACCAAAGTTTGTGTTAAATTCTGGATATTTTATCTCAAAATTGAATTTTGTCGAAAACAATAATTGCAGCTTTGAGATGAAATATACAGAATTGACAGTAATTCTCAAACTTTGAGGCCAACCCATTAGGGCATGCAATTGGAATAGTGCTGCAGGGCGGCGTTGGAGGCGAACCGGGAGAGGGAGCAAAGCGGCAGGTGCCCAGAAGAAGAAGCCTGCAGAAAGTCCAGCTCTGCAGCCTCCTCCTCCACCCCATCCGACCCCAAAAGCCGCCTCACCTTCCATCCCCTCCCGCCCACGCCTTCCCTCAACCCATCCTCATCCCCACCGCAGCCTGCTTTGCCTCACCGTTAGCAGCCGTAGGAGCTGGCAACAGCTGCAGAAGGAAGAGCTTGCAGATGAGGGAGGAGTGCAGCGCTCCCTGCCACCAGCCCAGGTGCATTTGGGTGATACTTGGCCGCCGCTGAGTCCCATTCGAGCGCCCAAGGCCCCGCCCTCCATCGACTTCCACCAGCCGCCCTTTCAGCCCCTCAGCCCTGGTTCACCCACGTCAAGGCCATTCTGAGCCAATGCCAGACCAAGCCGCTCTCATCTATAGATCTGCTGGTCTCCAATCCGGCTACACCCAAGCTCAGCTATTCCCCCGTCGAGTTCTGCGATGCTGGGCCTAGCACTGGGCCTCCTCCGCTGGTCAAGGGCAGAGATAGCCAGAGCCATCTAGACATTCAGCCCATGCAGCTGAACACCTACTCTCCAACGCCTCGCGAGCAGAAAGGTTCCACTCATCCAGTTGCCTGCCTATCCGATGACAATGGCTGGGACAGGGCCAGAGGAGCAGCGGTTGTCCAGAAGCCCCCTGCAACTGCTTCAGCTCGGCCTGAGCCCTCGCTTAGAGGCTAGCTCATTCCCACTGCCCGCTTTCACTTCCTCATCTTCCATGCTCTGCAGCTAGATCAGCAAGCCTCCGCCAGCAAGTCAAAGCCCAACATCCTTTCAAAAGCTGCCATCTACGCCCAGGGCCCCTCCGAGAGCACCTTTCTCTTCCGCCAGCGTTTCCAGCTAGGCCTCACTGTTCCCATTCCCATCAGCCCGCCGAAATGTCCAAAAGCAGTCCGGTGCCATTTTCTGCAGCAACTGCGAACTCTGGAAGAGCACCTGCGTCAGGTGACGAGCATCGAGCGGGTTGGCTTAGACGGCCTCGCCTCCCAGCAAATCCTGGCCGCCGAGTACAAGGCCAAGGTTATCAGAAGGCGACTCAAATAGCAATAATCCCATGGGACGGGGCAGGGGATAGTGATATTACAATCCCATGCCCTGTCCCGTGGGATTATTAATATTTGAATCAGCCTCTGAAGTGAACTCTGAAAAGGCGCCAAGTAAGGTCTGCTGCGACAGGCGGCAGAGGCGAGGAGTCTGCAAGGCCAGCAGCGAAGGGAGACGCGCGACTTGGCCGATCTCAGAGGCCAGCTGGCCCAACTGGCAGAGGAGCTGCGAACTGTACTCCTCCAGCCTCATTCACACCTTCTTTCAGCTCCAAGATGCAATTGAATGGGGCAGAGCAAGGCGAGTGTGGAGAAAGAGCGGCGACTGGCCCTGGAGCAGGAGCGTCTGGCCTGGGAAAGGGAGCGGATGGCCTGGATGCGCTCTGCACAGCCTGGGGGGCTGAGGGCGGAGGAGGTGAGCACGTTGGCTGCCTCAACTGCTGCGGCCGTTCTGGGCGCTTTCAGAGCTCAGGAGCCCAGCCGGCATCACAAGGCTGGGCTGGGCCTTGATTTGAGATAAGCTATGAGAACTAGTTGATTGCAGAAGCGGGCCTCCTCTGCCAGTCCAAAGTCCTCCCAGAACTCGCCCAGCTTCAGCCCCAACGCCTCCATCAGCTCCAGCAAGTCACCGTCCAGCTCAACCCGCTCCGAGTCCTCCAAGACCCAGCGGTCAGAGGAGAGCAGGAAAAGTGCTGCCAATTGCTCCACCCGACCTCGCTGCTTGAATCAGAGGGCTTTGAGGCGATCGTGGCCTCGAATTCTCCGCAGCGCCAAGGAGCGGGAGAGCAGCTCTGCCTTCTCTGATCACAACGGTGCCCTCGAGTCCGGGCTTCCAGGTGGAGAAGGAAGCGGCCAGTCCGGCTCCCTCCGATCTCTCCATCTCCGAGGTTTTATCGGCATAGGGAGGCTGGAGAAGATGGAGGGAAGGAACTGTTGAAGGCTCTGCCGCCGCTGCCAGACTCAGAGAAGGAGGAGGCGGCGGAGGGCAGCAGTCCATCCTGCGTCTCCCCATTCTCGCCCATAGAGCTTGGACGCAAGCAGCGCAGCAGCTCTGTCATTTCTGGTTAGATCCCCTCTTCCTTAGTCCCCATTTCAGTGAACCGGCTTTGATAGGGATTTGATATTTTAAAATAAATTGAATGATTGATTAAATGATTGATTAAAATAAATTATAATTATTAAATCATTGAGGAAGTTTGCTAGAAGTTGTGAAATGAATATTATGAAGATAGTAGCGTAGGAGAAAGTCAGCATTTGAAGCTAGTAGGAGAAAGTCAGCAGAACCGTTATTTCCAGGAAAAAAACTGAATAAGTTGTTGCAGAAGCGAGTGAGGTAGAAGGACGAGTGCTGGCCCTGAAAGCTGACCTAGAATCCAAGCGTCAAAAGGCCCAACGCCTGGAGGCGGAGTACAAACGACGCAGCAAGGCCCACCTTCGCCAGACAGAGGAGAGCCTCGCCAAACAGATCACGGCATCCTCCCTCCTCTCCTCTGCCCCCATATCTTTCACCCATCCCTCCATCAGGCCTACGAGAAGTTCATCAGCGTCACATCCAGCCAGATAGCGGAGCTGGAGACCATCGGCCCCGCCGCCCTTCGCCCGGCCACCCCGCCGCGCATCCTCAGTCCCCGCGACAGCCCACGGCGCTCAGAGACACCGGACAGCCCCCGGCGACTGACTCAGAGGCGGTTGCATAAACTCCTAGGATAATTCAGGGGCAGAGAAAGGACAGAGGATTGCTGATGTAGGCTGCAACTGGAGCTGCCCATCTTTTCGTCACCGCCAAGACCCCGTAGTCGATCACTTAGCCTGGACCCCAGCATTTCGCACCGACGAAGTTGTGGCCTTCTGGCTCTAGGAGTGAAGGGTGAAGAGGATGGGCTTTGAGGGTCGTTGCCGGAGGAGGGCCTCAGACGCCAGCCCCTGCGCTCGCCCACCGATTTCACGCCACTCCAGGAAGTGGCGCTGGCGTTAGCTCACTCCTCTTCCCGCTTCATTGCATCAGTTCAAGGGATCAAATGCAGGGATGATAAAGCCAAGGAGGCTGCTAAAATGCCCGCAGAGGCCTTGGCAAAGCGAAGCGTCTCCCCCGTCCCCGAGGAGGAAGAAAGTTCCAGACCTTCTCCCACTCTGCCCAAGGAAGAAGCTAAAGCTCAAGGAAGAGTGGAAGATGAGATCCACTCCCCATCCCCTCAAGAAAGTCCAAGCCAAGCATCCAAAGAAGACTCGCCGGAAGGAAGCAGCCCCAAGAAAACCAGCTCCAGCGTCCCAGAAGAGCTGAGTTCCTCGATAGAAGCCAGCACTGACATTTCGGGAGCTCAAAGCAAAGAAGTGAAATCCAACGACAGCGATTCGGAAGAACTTCCAGTCACAGAAGATGCCCCAAAAACAAGCGCCAGCATCACTGAGGACTTACAGGAAGAAGAAGAACGCCACAGCTCCAGCATCTCAGAAGACCTGAGCCATCAGGAAGAAATCCACCAAACCCTTAGCAGCATCTCAGAAGAGCTGAGCGGTCAGAAAAGCTCTCATACCTCTGAGAAGTCAACGGCTGGGCATGAAGATTCCAATGCTTCAGAAAACAAAACTCAGGAGCAGGTAAACAACGAGTCAGAAAACGACGATGATTTCTGGAACTCTGAAACGGAGGCAAAAGAGGAGAAAAGCGAGCATCATTCGCCTCCAGCTTCTCCCAGTACGCCTAAGACCTCTTCCACAAAATCCAGCAGCCCTTCAGCCTCCACGCCTCGGCAAGGCGACCAATTAGCACCGGCAAATGCCTCCAATCCTACCGATTCACCTGACCTGTCTGCCAGATCCCCGTCCAAAGAAGATGAGCCAGAGAAAATGAGCCCTCATTCAGCCAGGGCACAAGCCCCTAGCCCGGGCGCCTCAGAAGCAGCCTCCAACACCCAGCCAGCAGACATCCCCAGCTCCCCATCCGACGAAAGCGACACCTCCAGCAGCTCCTCCTCCGCCGCCTACCAGCCCCAGAAGTCCCCCGCCCGGGCCTCCCCCGACATCCTGGCCGAGATGAACGCCGCCTCCCCGGCGCCCCCTTCCCCCCTCCCCAGCCCCACCCTCCCGCCCCGCCAAGAGCGCCCGCGCAACCTCTCCATCGTGGAAGCCAGTGCTGAGGCGGCCCCCCTCCCGCCCGGCCCCATCGGACGCTCCCTGCCCCAGAAGATCGCCCTCACCAGGGACCGCCTGCCGGAGCTGAGTCTGGAGGAGCAGCCTGCCCTGGGAATGGAGGAGCAACAGGACACCGCCAGACCACCAGCACTGGGCAAGGAGGAAGATGGGATGCTGGAGGAGAAGAGCTGGCAGCTGACGGAGGCCATCCTGAAGCGGCTCACTGGGGAGGCCGTGGAGGAGGTGCTCCAGACACGCCGCCAAGAGAAGCGCCCGAAGGCCAGCCCTCGGGAGGAGAGCTCGCCGCGCTTTGACGAGCCTTGGATACGGCCCAAAAAGGCTTGACACTCTTCACAGCCTTGGAGGGTGATAGAATAGCAGGGTTAAGAGTTTGCAGGAGGACTCGTTGGAGGAGAATGCATGGATGGAAGAGGACCTGCCTGCCTCTCCGAAGTCTCTCAGCCCTCGCTCCCCTAGGCAGCCTCCTATCTCAGCAAGAGGAGGAAGACGAATGGGTTCAGAGATTCCAGGAGCAGTCGCAGGGAGCGTATCGCCAGCGGTGTGCCATCAGTAGCGCACAGCAGTCGCGACGTGGCCCACATCATCGACTCCACCGCCGTCTACTTCTGGAAGCACCCGTCCACTCCTTCTCCTGCCCACTGCAGGACTTTGGGAGAGCTAGATGGGTTGCAGGCCTCTAGAAGGCTCGAAAGAAGAGGCCCCGCCAAGCGAACTCCTCCAGTTGGAGCTGGCAGACCTGGAGCTAGGCTCCAGCTACCAGCCGGCAGCGGACGATGCCTACCGTCGCATGCTCAGCCACTGGGCTCAGGAGGTCGCCGGCCAGGTCTTCAGTAAGGCCTACTTTTACGCCCCAACCCCTTCCACGCCTCCCCTTTTCTTGCTTCATTGGGATGAGAGGAAGTGGAACTCTTTGTGTGCAAACCACAAATCGATTCCACCCACTTCATCGAGTGGGACTGAATTACACCACCACCACCACGTCCCCTTTTCAAGTCTTTTCGAAAAGCTTCCTTCGATTGCAGAGAAGTCGTCGGCTTTCGCCTCAGGCAGCCTGGGGGCGGAGAGTGGACTGGTGGAGGAGGTGTCCGGTACCCAGCCCCTACTCCACCTCCCCCGCCTCGCCAAGCTCCAGCCGCAGGGCCCCGATCAGCTGGCTGCTATCCTACGCAAAGAGGCAGCCTCCTCCCTTGGGATGCTAGTCAGAAAAGGTACAAGTGTGCAGATGATGGAGCGATTGGACATCGAGCGTGACGCAACTTTCGAGGAGGCCAGTCGCGGCCTCCCCGGCCAAGCACCGCTGCCCCGTTCCTTTCCAGCGCATCTTCCCATCCCCCCTAGAGGCAGGAGAAGGGGGTTGAAGGTCGCTGGCGTAAGGTGTGCCGGCGGAAGGCGAACAGGGTGGACGAGGTGGTGCTGGGGGAGATGTACGACGAGGAGCCTCTCTGGCTGGACTTCAGTGCACAGACGCGCCAGGTTCTCTCTTCTGCTTCCTACCTCCCCAATCTCAAAGCTCTTCTCTTCAGATTGTCCTGGAGTTGGCCTCAGAGACTTGGACAGCCGTTTGGCGCCAAGAAGCTCAAGCTATCATTCGCGATGCGCTCAATTGACAAACCCCTTTTCCTTTCAACTTGCTCACCACCTCGATCTCGTTTCTTTTTCAAATATTGTCAAGCATTGCATCACTTCACGCCTCAGTAAGCTCAGCAGGCAAGGATAAGCTCCTAGGTGGAAGCATGGGCATGGCTGCTCTGTGGACAGAGGACAGAGCATGAATCTAGGCAGGCGGCTTCTTGGGCGGGGGCTTGGCAGGGTTGTCGGGGGTGCAGGACTTGTGGTGGACGGCGATGCGGTCGGGGTTGAAGCGGCGGCCGCAGTTCTCGCACTGCACCATCGCCGCCTGACTCGCCTCCCAGGCCGCCTCGTTGGCTGCTGCCACGTCCATCTCTCCGTTCGCTGCAGTCCCCCCTCTCTTCCTCCTCCTCCCCTCAACAACAACAGGCCGCAACCTTTGATGGGCCGATCGGGCTTGATGGGGGTGGGGCGGCGCTGGGACTTGGGGAGCTTCTGGTTGGCCACCTCCCACTTCTGCAGGCACTGCGGCTCGTGGATGCTGATGCTCTGCAGGAGGGAGGGGCAGTTAGGAGGAGGCGGGAGGAAGGAAGGAGGATGAAGGGAGGCTGGAAGAGAGGAGGAGGGAAGATGGAGGGACCTTAGTGCCGAACTGGCGGCCGCAAATGTAGCAGAAGACGGTGGGCGGGGCTCCCCTGGCCCTGGCTGGGCCCGGTTTCATGTGATTCTGCAAGGCCAGAGCCCTCTTTCTGCCTTAGGCTCCCATTAATAGGACTCCACTCCTCCCTCCCCCAGGCTTCCATCAAGAAAAGGCGAGCCATTAGTAGGCAGACGAGCCAGCCCCCTGGCCCCGCCTGCCTCCATGAATAGCAAAGTAGGCCCAGGGCAGCCATGAAGCCGGCTGGCTTCTTCCGTTGCCGGGGAACCGAAAGGAAGAGAACCATTTTTAACAGGACTTGGAGTTTGGAGGGACGGAGCAGGGCAGAGAGAGAAAGCTGACAGGACGAGAGTCCTTCTTTGGCTTGGAGGGGTGGCAATGTGGGGGGAGGCGTGAAGGGGTTGCCAGGCAGCGAGACTGGGAGGCTATAGCAGCTTGTGGGAAAAAGTGGATATGCCCATTTCCGCTCGGGTCTGCTTGAAAGCAACTACTTTAGACCCCATTCGGGAAATTTAATTTCAGCAAACCAACCCTCCGTAGCTTATCTCATTTTGGAGCGATAATGGTATCGGTTGAAATGATGGCCCATTCGCAACTTATATCCTTGAGTTGATAGAGCAGCAATGAATTATTGACATCAGCTGCGAGAAGCAAAATATTTCAGTAGTTATTTATTCATTTTTTCAAAATACCCCGCTTTTTGGCATAAAAAATCAAAATTGCCCTTTACTTTATCGGCAAGAAAACTTATTTCTTCTTCTATTGAATTTCATTAAAATTTAATTAAAATGCAGCAAAATTTCGCTCGATTCTTGATAGCACCCACTGTGCTCATGCTTCAGTAGATGAGCGCATTTTTGCACAAACAAAGTTCCCTGTCGTATAGGGCAGGACGGCGAAAGCTCCGAAGACCGTAGGGCATGGTCTTGGAGGCCACAGAGTGAAGTCATGCATGCGGCAAGGAACAGCATGCTAAAACTCTGCTCGCACCAGCCCAATTCAACACCATAGAATGGCAATCACCAAACCAAATATGGCTGTGCAACAACGGTTGCTCCACTACCTCCTGAAACACCAAAATGCAATGTAAAACAAGTATAATGGCGCAAAGCGCAATGGTGACCGCGAATCACTTTGAGTTACTGAAATACTGAAAATACGGCATTCAGGATTGGGTGTTGGAAGCAGTGACTAGTTTAATCATCAAAAAGTAGAACATTGAGCATAATGCTTTTTAAATTTTGAAAATCGGATGAGATAGTTCTTGAGATATGGAAATTGAGCAACTTGGAAATTTTTGGTCATCATTTTCAAAGTTGTCGCACAAAAAAAATTCATTAAAAAAGTTAGTAACAGAATTATTTTTTACATATGTTTCAAAAACCACTTCCACCCTGCCAGATTTGTAAAGGCAAAAGAAAGCTTGTCAGAAAAAAAAGCTTGTCAGAATCCGTTGAGAATTCACACTGGAAATGCCATTCCAGACGGAAATATATATATTGGGGCCGTGCGAGTGGAGCGGAAGCATGGTCCCCTCTTAGCCAAGGACCAACCCTATTACGGCTTTTGAAAATATGAATCAATGCCATTAATTCCGTGGGCATGTTACAGAGCTGTGAGTAGGCTCAATAGACGCAGCAGAAACAGAGCTTTAATTTAAAAAAATTTTGCCTACTTTGGTTGAGAATTGGGCAAGTTATGGCCGATAAACTTTTTAAAAATCCATTATCCATCCATTATCCGTCCACCGTCCACCGTGCACTGTGTGCCGTGCGCCGTACGTTCTGCTCGGCATGGGGATTGGCAATATCTGGGGCTCCAGTCTCAACGTCACTATAGTATATCGACCCTGGAGGGTGGCATGGCGCCTCCAGAATTTTGATTTTCGGCCTCCTTTATGCTGAAATTGAGGTTGGAAAGTTGATTGAACGTAAGGGGGACCCTTACAAAAAACAAAAATCTTGAATAACTTTTTCTAGGATGCTCGGATGAAAAAAACAAGCACATATTCGGAATCCTGGCAAAAAACTACACAAAACCTGCTTATAAAACATTAAAATTTTGAAAAAAAAATTTTGACCATTTTTGCGCTAATCCACTCCAGGATGGGAGGGAGAGGAAAAGCGTAGTCTGTAACAATGCCGCTGGGGAAGGTGGTGGGCTGTACGATGTTGCTGAAGCGATGGACGGTGAGCTAGTGCGTGAAGCTGAAGCTGAGTATGTTGAAAGGTGCCATTGTGTCCGCCAGATTCCCGCACACCTTCCGTTTCTTTACTACATCTAACAATTGAACATACACACTGACTGTACGAAGCAGAAAGGGGGTGGCTAAATAGGAAAAGATAAGGTCCAGATGGCCAAAGTCCATTATGATGCTGAAGCAGCACAGACTCCCCACGTTCTGACTCAATCACAAGGATTGGAGGAAGTCATGGCTACTAAGAGCAAAGTAAGGAATGGGGTACATCTAAAGGGATGGGACAAGGCATCAACATGAAGAGTTGGGTCCCGCGTTCTTCAGCATAGGCCTACGAGGCGCAGCTCTTCCTCTGCTCCCAGCTGGATCTGTTCTGGGTCATAGAAGGTCAGCACTGACTCGGACCAGCGGGCAGGAGCAGCAAAGGATGGGTCGCTGTAGGAGGAAGAAGCACTGAGTGGCGATGGGAGTAGGCCTTGCGTAGACTCGCTCGATCTTGAGGAGTGAGTTGAGGGAAGGATGAAGTGCAAGTGAGGGTAGTAGTAGGTGGGCAAGCCGATGCTCACCTGCCTGTGAGGGGGACGGAAGGGAGGAAGAGGAGCTTGAGGTAGAGGAGCAGTGCTGTAGGGCAGGTCCTCTTCGTTCAGCTCCCCTCGCCTCCTCATCCAGCTG